>VWZL01003807.1:980673-1105022 GCA_013396915.1 Stercorarius parasiticus
CAGGGAACTGCTGGAGAGGGGACAGCAAAGGGCTACCAAGATGATTAGGGGTCTGGAGCACCTCTCTTATGAAGAAAGGCTGAGGGATTTGGGTCTCTTCAGTCTGGAAAAAAGATAGCTGAGGGGGGATCTTATCAACGCTTATAAATACTTCAAGGGTGGGTGTCAGGAGGATGGGGCCAGGCTCTTTTCAGTGGTGCCCAGCGACAGGACAAGAGGTAATGGGCACAAACTGGAACACAGGAAGCTCCACCTAAACATGAGGAGGAACTTCTTTACCCTGAGGGTGGCAGAGCCCTGGCACAGGCTGCCCAGAGAGGTGGTGGAGTCTCCGTCTCTGGAGACATTCCAAACCCACCTGGACGTGTTCCTGTGCAACCTGCTCTAAGGTGACCCTGCTCTGGCAGGGGGGTTGGACTAGATGATCTCCAGAGGTCCCTTCCAACCCTATGATTCTATGTTTCTCTCCAACTGTGGAGATGCTCTAACTGCTCTATCAGCAGGATGGGATAGGAGGAATATATTTTCCCATATCGAAACTTTCTTTCCTGTTTTTGCTTCCATAGGCTGAACCTGTAATTCTGGACTTGCGAGACCTGTTTCAGCTCATCTACGAACTGAAACAAAGGGAAGAAATGGAAAAAAAGGCACAAAAGGATAAACAGTGTGAACAAGCGGTATACCAGGTACACACATAAGCTTAGCCTACTGCCAAGAAAAGTGTGGTTTGAAGTATCCCCCCAAAGTTGCTCCAAAGAGGCCCTGAGCATCCTCAGCATTTCTTAACAGCAATGGGTTTGAACGGTGCTAGCTTCAAATGGACAAATGCGAACCTAACAGCCTTCGTGAGCTCAGAAGTAGGATTAAAGAGTGATGAGAGCTATCACTTAGGGTGTGATGAACATGTCTAGCGACTGGAAATGATCTGTTCATTTCCCATGTAGTATTTCTTCTAATTCAGGAGGAAAACTTGAATGAAGGTCCATGTGTTGTAAGTCAGGTTTTTAACGGTGTCTAATACTTTAGGGAAGATTCACTATACTTCTGAATGTGTGTTTTTGAATCAAAGCAAATAAGGTGCAGATTGTTAAACTCGGATGAAACTTGAATAAAGTTACTTTGTACAATAACGTGACTTTATCTGTATGCTAAAGAAAGAAAACTTTATACTTACCTGCCCATTTGGGTTATTTCTTTGCTGTCCTTTAATTTCTGAATACAGTTCTTTTATCTCTACTGTTTATGTTCTTTGCTTTTACTGCCTGTCCTCTTACTTTGCTGTAGACAATTTTGGAAGAAGATGTAGAAGATCCTGTATACCAGGTAATTTCTGAAGCTGTATGGCCTTAGAGTTTCAGAAATGACTAGATATGTATTGTCCTCAAACACAGCCAAAACCTTTAACAAGATGTTTTGAAATTTACTGAGATAGGTCTTCTGAGAAACCTGTAAGATTTTTACAGATAGTAGCGCATTTAGAGATTAAGCTGTAAGTAATGGCACAGTATGTCTGATAGAAATATTAGATTAAATGTTTCCTAAGATGTGGCTTGTGAGTCCAGATTTGAAGTTTCCAAATGAGATTTGTCATCATTTTTTAATACAAACTCCAACTGAGAGAGAGTTACTTTGAGAAAAAGGAAGGTGACATCTTGTTCTGACAGTAATAAATTGACATTTTGGTTTTGGCTTTTTTGGGGCCAGAATTCAATTCAGAGGATGAATATTTGGAAAACAACAACAGTGGAACTGATGTTCTAACACACTCCCTTGTTGGCATTTGGGCTATGATTTCGTAATAGATCTGAAATTGAAGTCTTGTTTCATCCAAGCAAAATGTCTGGGAGCAAAGATGATTATCAGAAATATGTCAATATATTCATGTCCGATACCCTACTGAGTGTGCAGAAGCAAAAGATGTAATTTCATTCTCATGTTTTTGTGCTGAAACGAAACACATGATAGTTTACTTTTTTTTTTTTCCCCCCTGGAGATTTGTGTTCTTCCACTTAGGATGTCAGTGGGGAGCACGTTGAAAGAAGCTGATCCAACCATTAGTGAATGTTGAACAGTGCCTAAGGTGCAGCAAGAAAGATGATGAGAGTTAGGATGCCCTAAATTACTGTTCAGCTTTTATAATGTCAAGAGTTTTACTTTGTGCTTTTCACAATAAAGCAAGAACCTGAAAATGACAAGCGTTGTGACAGCTTTTTGCCACGTGGCCCGTTAACGTGAGCACCAGCCTGTTCTCCCAGTTTGGATTTAGCTTTTTTATTCATAGATAATAAATATATGTGGAAATAATTGCCATTATGTAAAAGAGGCAAAATTCACATTGACTTCAGAAAATTAATATCGGGCCACGGGCGGTCTCCCTAGTGAGAAAGAATTAGGAAGTTGCTCTAATGATCATTAGAGGAGATTTAGGTCTATTCATTGCCGGTTTATGAAATATGAAACAACCTTACCCTGCGCTTTCCGACAAACCGGTTGTCCTGCTGCCAGCCTGTACTTTGAACTTGTTTCTTTAATGCCTGCCTATGTTTTTACGTGGAATTCCAAATCGCCTTTTTCCCTTCTGTTTCATCTTTGACTTTTCCTCTCTGGCGGCTGGTGTAATAGTACATTGTGTTTGAGGCTGGACACGAGCCAATCCGTGAGCCTGAAACGGAAGAAAACATTTATCAGGTATAAAAATCGCTAACTTCGGTGTTCTCATTGCAACGATCGCAAGCATTTAGCAAAGTACATTTCATATCTAGTTCACTTCTGTTAGTTTCCATTCATCACAAAAATGTCTGGCATTTCATTCTGGTGACATAACGTGAATAATCTGCCCAGTCTCGGTGTGATTTTTCTGTTGTTTGTCATTTCAGCTTCTGCACATTTTATTAACTTTCTCAACTTACGAACGGTCTTAAACTTTTGAGTACACCATGTAAGGTGATAAATACTGGATTTTCTTTTTTTTTTTTCTGTTAATTTTTTGAAACTTTTTACATCTAAGAAACCGATACTGAAATCTCACGGAGGACAGACCGTCCACGCGATTCTTGGAAGAACCTTTTGATGATGGTGCTCTTCTTTGTGTCTAACCAAGGAAAGAACTGAGCAAAACCTCTGAGTTCTCAATGGATATCCCCCAGCCTGGGGAAGATATTTTCAGAGTGCATATGTTATGTTACAGCCCAAGCTTGCATTCTTCACACTGACAAAAAATTGCGTTGAAAGCAATATAAAATAATCTTTTGTCATTCAGCTTATCCTCAAGGGATTGGTGCAGGGTTTATTAAAATATAATGTAATTCATTTTGTATCACCTACTGGAGGCAAATCTGGAGATAGACAGAAATCTCTGTATGCTGTGAGAAAATTGTGATTTGAGGAAATCATTTAATACGGAGGGGAAGGAGATTCAAGCAGTGATTAAGCATTTCATCTGGCTGTACTAGAGGTTGATCTGCTAATAGGAAAAGCTTTTTTAAGCTAGACAGGAGCAGGCATAGAACAACAAAAAAAAAAGGGAAAGGTATCTTTTTAAGTAATAGAAAAGGTAGGAAGATAATAGAAAAAATGAACGGGTAGAGTAGCTGTAAGCCAAAGTAGAAAGAAGCTAAGTGGGAAAGGGAAATGCAAGTTAAACATTAGACAATAACCATCTCACAGACCCCATCACAGGGTCATTAAGCTGAGATTCATTTAACCCGTCTCTGTTGATTTCCCGGCACCCCACCACGCACACTAGAATCTGTGTCTTTCTGCACCTCTAGACCAAGACGTGCAAAGCTCTCAAGGTGAGAGTATGCCTAAGGTGGACAATTTTCTACCGCGTAGTGTTGAAAGTTCGACTGTTTTCAGGAACGCAATCCCTTAATTAATGACTGCTCTAGTTGTCAGTTTTGTGCTAGAAACAAAACTCTTTACGCCAGCTACATTCAGGTGAGAAATTTCTGGTCGTTGTTCCTCGAAGTGCAGAGCTTTTAGTGACGGTGTGGAGAAGTACCGGTGGAAGCAAGCCGAATGGTGTTGTCGCTCCCAGTGTTCGGAGAGGTTAGAGCAAACTGGTGGGCAGGGAAGAAGTAGGAACTATGTTCTGAGGAATGACCTAAAGAACAGGAGGGGGTCTTTGGACAATCTCTTTTTCTTAAAATGGACAGAGAAGATGAGAAGCAGATAGTGAGGTTTTGCCTCATCTCGAGGTACCGCTGTCGCTGTCCTGTAAGGCACCAGAGAAGTGTTTCCTCCCACAGTGATGCACAGAAAATACCTGTCATTAGTACACCATACTCTCAGTATATGCAGTCTAACATTGTCGTTTTCTGTATTTGCTACAGGCAATACCTTGAATACGGCAAATGCTGAGATTAGGGAGCTGGGAGTCTTTTTCTGTTATCTGTCGTAATTGACAGATGCTTAAGTATCACTGCTGTAGATTTGCCCAGAGCTGGAGCTTCCACGTACCCGTGGACTTTGTGTGCTCTTGCCTTACTATAAATCTGGATTCCCT
Source organism: Stercorarius parasiticus (assembly GCA_013396915.1). Classification (NCBI taxonomy): domain Eukaryota; kingdom Metazoa; phylum Chordata; class Aves; order Charadriiformes; family Stercorariidae; genus Stercorarius; species Stercorarius parasiticus. Next base: position 985,181 of record VWZL01003807.1, read on the forward strand.
CAGCTCAGATCTTACACTTTGGATCACGGGCAAAATTGTTTCTCTTACAAGATCTTGACGATCTCAGAACCGTGCAGGCTACTATTAAAAATTAAATCAGCAAAGGTCCTCTTACGGTTTGGTTTGGTTTGGTTTTAGGTGTTTTGGTTTTTTTTTTAGTTGTTGCAAATTGGTGCTAGCTTCTATTATTTACTACTGCAAAGCCTTCCCCATAGTACACTTTGGTAAACATGCATTTGCCCAGTAGCCTCATGCATCCTCGCTTCAGCCTCGCCAAATCTTTCTGCTGCTGCTCTGGTTTTTCAACCAGGAGCTGGTATGCAAAGAATTCACTTCTCCCTTGGTGGAAAAGATTCCTACCCAGTGGGTAACTGGAGATGGAAGATGTGTGCTGAAAGTGACAATTAGAGAAATTTCTTTTTAACATAGTAGAGGTCACACTTTTCTTTTTAAGCATTATTTCTCTGTCTGTCACCTTTCTTTGATGCATTACCCCAAAGACCATCTGTGTCTGTCTCCTCTTTTAATATTGTGTGTCCATATAAGTTGCTCTAACGTGTTAGTTATGCAAGGATTTGATGACTGAGCATGTACCAATCCTCTCACTTAGTGTCAGATTTCTTAATAGCATCTCTTTTCCTGCTGGTTGTTTTAGTGAGGTGGGGATGGGATTTTGCTAGGTGGTTTTGTGTTGTGGATGTGGCAGCGCTGGTCTCTATGGAGTGGCAAGTTCTGCTCCATCAGGAGTTGACAATCTGAGATGGGGGTTTCTGAGCTGCGGTGCTTGTGTTGCTGGTAAGATGCAAGTGCGTCAAATTGGTTCACAGCCTGTCACAGAGCCAGAGCTGTCAGCAGCGATCGTGCTGGTACCCCTTCGCTGGTGTTGCCAGTCAAAGAAAAAGCAGGAGAAATCCCTTGCAGACCCCCAGTCTCAGTAGCGATGCAAAAAAAGCGGGATGATACGTGGCAAGAAAAGACAACAGGAAGACAGGCGGTATCGAGTGGGGAGAGGAAGATGTCTTTCAGAAAAGTTTCTCTGTCTTGATATTAGAAGTCAGAAGCTTTTTTCTATCGTAATTATAAGCTGGAGTAAGAGAGGGGAGATTGATAGTGCAGGGAAAGGCTCATTCCATAATAAGCTGTGGATAGGAACGTGCAAACTGGGGTGAATTCATGGAGAAGTTGACCGATGGGGAAACTTTCCACAGAGAAAAAAAAAAAAAAATTGCTGCTCATAGTTTATATATAGTTTATCTTTGTCCTCTTTTTATGAAGACTAAACTTTGCAGTGACTTACTGAATACACTGTTCTTGGTTTCTGCCCTTGCACTGTCACTTAACAGACTGTGAAAAGAGAGCACTTTATTTCCATGAAATTGAGTTGTTCCACTCTTACCAGTTTCATGTTATCTAATGTCATAGGTGGTTTTAGTGGAAGAAGACAGTACTTGGAGAAAACCAAGGCAAGCAAGTCATTCCTGAGATAGGAATAGAAGAGATCTTTTAAAAAGCTCATTCAGTTTCTGTGAGGGTTCTGCACTCATGCTCTTGAAAAACTTCCACAACGTGCACCAAGTTAAAGATGCACCATTTCCCGTGAAGACTTTGACATCTAAACACGGGCAAGAGAATGTTTGAACAGTAGAGAGAGTTTTTGACATACTATACAGAATAAGGAACAGTGGCACATCTCAATGAATAAGTAACAGCTTCCCCTAAACCAGACCTACTCTAGTATCGGAACTCTAAGGTATTTATTGCCATAAAAAACAAAAACCTTATAATCTTTTTTTGCCATAGCTGCAGTATTATTTCTCCTGTTAACCTGTGAGGTTTCGTTAATGTCTGAAATGTCACCTTCGTACGCTGCATGCCCTTGTTCAGTGGAGAAGTAGCACTGATTTACTTAGAGCATTCGTGTCTGTTTAGAGCGTATTTTTACTGTTCTTTTTGCTCGTGTCATTTACAAAAGACCTTCAGTGCTTCTAGGACGGAAAAGAAATATAATCACAAATTATTTTAAATATGGAAATTTAACTTACCTGTGCAGTCCTTAGGTGAGCAAAGCCCAGCGTTACAAAGCAACTGATTTTACATGAGCAGGTTATAAATGCCCAAGGTGGAAATCACGACTGTTGACTTAACTGAAGACTCACCCAAAGTTTTTCAAGTGCGTCACCCCCCGTCCACGCGAGGCTGTCGACATCAGCTCCCTGGCTCTGTCAGACTTTGACAGGCCGGTAATTCCTTAATAAAATCGCAGAATTGTAACCAAACACCGCTCAGAGCAGCCGCAGGGCCCCATCACTGCAGGGGTACATGTTATGACTTTATTTGACTTAGATTATTAAATGAATTGGAAGGAAGAAGTCTAACACCACAGGCCAAACATTTCTTTCCCTCAGCTCGGCAGCTCTACTCTGGCTCTCTGCCATCGAGGAAGGTGACATACTGACCTGAGCATGACTTTGATGCGCATCTGCTGACCCCCAAGGAAAATGAAAAAAAACCAATCATTTAAGTAGGAAGGAGATCCAAGTGTAACTGGACTTAATGAAGCTGAACCTAACTGAGAATGAAAATCTCATTTCTGAATACTACTGGGCTTTAGGATTTAAAAAAATCAGATAGATGTTTTATTTCTCCCCTATCGTTTCCATTAACGGTACTACTTGGATGAAAAGGGAACCATCCTTGTTTTCATTAGTATTAAGTGACTACCCTGTACATGAATACCAGTTGCAGATTTCCATTTTTCATCAAATCCGCTTGGGTAGTGACCTTAGTTTTCATTTGCTGTTGCAGGTTCCTACCAGCCAAAAGAAGGAAGGTGTTTATGATGTGCCAAAAAGTCAACCTGTAAGTGTAAGTATCCTCTCTATTTATATGCAGGAAAGAAGATGTGTTTCGTAGCTTCTGAGACTTTCATTGTTGTATGTAACATTTAGTACATTCCTTGTGATGGGGATTTTATCAGGGATGTGTTACGGGTTGATTGGATTGGTTCAGAGTAACCAGGATTGTAATGTCACTTCTATCCATCTCATTCATTACTTAAATCTCCTTTCTGTCTTTCCTGGCTCATTCTTATGGAAGTCACCATTTATAAATGTGTTATCTGCGGTTAAGAGTCGACAATGAGCCTTCTGCGTGTTGATGCATGAATTGTCGCTGCCTGGATTGGAAGGGTTCCTCTGTTACTCAAGGCTCATCGCTCTGAGTGACCATGGGCTGCATTTTCTCCCCTGTGTGCCCTGTCGGCGTCATACTTTATATATTGTGCTCCTTACACCTTGGTTTAGTAGGACAGCAGGGGAGGCAAGGTCTGGATAGAGTGGAGGTCGAGAGAAGTAGCATTAGGAAAAGGTATGTCAGAACATTGGTTGTCATTGTCATTGGTTTAAACGGTGTGCAAAAAGACCTCGCTCAACAAATTCCTAAGTGGCGGAGACTTTGCTCTCTGTATCGCATTGCTTTCCTGATTATTACGGGCTGGAATCAACACCAGGAGGTTTCCTCCCAGTATTGCTGTGTATTGTTTCTGTAGCGCTCTAAGTATCCGAGAGGCTAAGGGTCAATATAGACTGTAAACTTAATTCTTTCTGTCCCGTGCCTTGCATGGATAGTTTACTCTATTAAAAAATAGGGGCGATATGCTGGTGTATCCATACGGCACCATTCCCTTTCTGTGTATTAGCATTTTGAAGAGGTGAAGCATTTGTCCCCAGAATGTATAAGGAAGGGTAACAGGTAGTTGAGAGAAGAAGAGGAGCGACAAGGATGCGTTTGCTGAAGGGCAGGGCAGGTTATAAAAACCTCGAGAGATTGTGCGATCGCATTGGTTATACGGAAAATTAATATCGCTGAGGATTTGTGTGAGAATGGAGAAAAACAAAGGAGAAGGTCAAGAATTTCGGTCTGCTGCAAGCATGGGAAAAATGCCTGTATTCAAGAGAGAGAAAGAGAGAGAGACTCCTTTCACATAAGGATGTGGTAAATTGCGCAGCTTGGGCTGCGCACGGAGACCGAGGTGCCGAATGAAAAAGATAAATGCGGGGGAGGGCTGGATGGGGGCCTGAATTGTGACACTTCTGTGGTTTGCACAAACAAACAAAACTTGCCATAAATATTTCATGATAAGCCACAGGGAGGAGGGAGGCATCACCATGCTGCCTGGGAAAATCTAGTGAAATAACTCATGGTGCATAACTAATGAAGGTATTTGTGGACAAGGAGTAGCTGTAGATTTTTCACTCATTTCTCATATAGTTCAGCGTTACAATTTTTCCGCTGTACATTTTCTGTGACTTTTTTATTATTCCTTCAGCGATGTTTCAAATTTATTCTGAGTATAGTCTGTAATTTAGGTCGTTGCAGTATGACTGGGTGTACAGTCCACTTGCAATCGTGTCTGCAGACACTTTGGTATTAGGCTGTCCTGGTAAAGAGCATGACTGTGAGATATAGGGCATATGGAACCTACTCTGTAATCATCAAATATATTTAATCCGTCATCTCCATGAAGCTGGCTGCAGGCCTGATTTTTTTTTTTTTTTTTTGCTGTTTTGTGGTTAAATTTAAAGCGATTAGGACTTTTTCTCCAAACAAGTTATGTACTCTATGAAGAGAAAGAGAAGAGGAAGAAATATGTAGCTGCGATTTTTGTTTCACCTTTTTATTAGTATGTATTAAAAAAAAAAGAAAAGCAGCAATAGCTCTTAAAATTAGCAATTTAATATTCCACTGCCCATCTGATTTATTGCTCACCCTTCTACATCTAAGACTCTCCGTCATTGAGACACTTGCCATAATTTTTTTTTCAATTTATAGCTGTCATTATTATATAAACCTCTAAAATTCAATCTGAGGGCAAATAATCTAGCTCATCTACCTGGTTTAAATATATAAGGACACTTTCTTTATTAGGAGATCTTGCTTTCATTAATTTCATAATGGATGAATAAAGGGAGAAACTTTCTGTAGCTCCTGATAGGTTTCAGGGACCATGAATTCTCTTTCCCGACAATAAATACAACACTTAATAAAAACGCAGCAAGTTTTGCTTGAGTTCAAACGGAATTGCTCACGTTCCCTGGACAGAGATCAATTTTCCATCTTGGGATTGTTTTCCTCTGGTGTGTTCTCAGGCAAGTTATCTCTAGTCTTTGCGCATAAAAGTTGAGGGATACTGAAGTTGTCATCTAGGTGCCCTCCAATCTTGTCTCTCTGTAGCCAGTGGAGAGTAGTCGTCACTTCATGGGGAAGTTCCTCCTGTCTGCGTGAGGTGACCCTCGCAGGTGGAAATAAGCGTCCGTCTGGACATGGTTCTTCTGTGGCTGCAGAGGAAGTTTAGATGACTTGCAGGTATGATAACTTCTAAATAGTTAGGCTTCGGTGAGGTGAGATCTACCAGTGTGAAAGCTGAAAGCCAGAATCCATTTTCCAAAGGTTACTTTGAAACTGGGAAGTGTATGTAATTCATGCTGGTTTTCAATAAGCTACAGCTGGAGAAAAGAAGGCTCCGAGGACACCTTATAGCGGCCTACCAGTATCTTAAGGGGGCCTACAAGAAAGCTGGTGAGGGACCTTTCAGGATGTCGGATAACGGTAGGACTAGAGGGGATGGATTAAAACTGGCGATGGGTCGATTCAGACTGGACGTCAGGAAGAAGTTCTTCACCATGAGGGTGGTGAGACACTGGAACAGGTTGCCCAGAGAGGTGGTGGAAGCCCCATCCCTGGAAGCTTTTAAGGCCAGGCTGGATGGGGCTCTGAGCAACCTGATCTAGTGGGAGGTGTCCCTGCCCACGGCAGGGGGGTTGGAACTAGATGATCTTTAAGGTCCCTTCCAACCCTAACAATTCTATGATTCTGTGATTCTTAAGGAACCAGGACTGTTTGGGTGAGTATTGCTTTCTGTGTGCGTACGGGATCGCTCTGGGGCTGAAGGCACGAAGCATCTTCCTGGCAGTGCCATGAAGCAGAAGTACTCAACGTTGCATAGGCATCGAGAGTGCCGATGTACTTACACAATGCCGTGCCGTTGTGTGAGGCCATTTGTCAGGCGGTGTCAAAGTACTTTATAGTGTGACTCCTCATGATCTCTGATATCAAGTAATGTAAATACGGTGCAAATGAGGCGGAAAGGAATGAGTCTCGGATCTCAGAATTTGAACCTACCCACTGAACTCAATTATGAGTGGTGGCTGGTTGCCAAGTCGCTTCTCTGACATTGGGATGAAAAGATTGCTTACTCGATGTAGTTCTTGTATTTCCCCACCTCTTTGCTGCATCCCTTTCCAGCAAATCCCACTGTCCTGTAGACTTGCCCTGCTGGGCATGCAGCTCAGCTCCAAACATAACGCTTTTCATGATGTCCAATATCCTCCCAGTATCTCTCCCTTTCTCTGTATCAGCTCACACTTGTTGTATTCATTCCTGTTTTCTCTCTGCTCCTTCCTTAGACCAGTTCTCCTATTCCCCATTCGCTGAGCATAGACATCAAGCCAGACGAAGAAAGCAAGCTTACCCCAAAGGGCTTGTGTTAAGTGGCACACGCTCCACTTAGAAATTGTAGTTCTGTGTGTGAAATTAACTGTTCTAAAAAAGTGAAATGTTTAATGAGCTCTTTTTGTCATAATTTCCCATCGTCTCTCCATTATACATCCACATCAAGTTCTACCTGTCATGGTGTTTTTAGTAATAAGAGGCAGACTGTAAATACCCTTCACGGAGCCTGTCAGTCACATCACAATAAAACCTCTTCTCATCAAAATGCCTAAACTATCTGCTTACAATTTTACGAAGGCTTTCAAACGACTCGTCTTACTGCTGTATAAAGATTCAGGGCGTTATAGCTGATGCCTTACAATGGGGGCAGTCATCTGGCTAGCACCGACGAGGTGCAAAACATTAACAAAGCAGGGTGGAATGGACAGGGAGGAATTTGGCTGCCGTAGGGGCAAGGCGTGGGAGGAGCAGATGAAGCTGGGCTGGACCCGAGCACACTCAGGTCTAGAAGCCATAAGAGCTGCCCGAACTAGGAAGCTGCCTTTGGGAAAGCTCAGTCTTAATTCTGGCTGGAATTCCAGTGCCATTTGCAGGTCTGATTTGTTCAGGTCTCATGTCAGAGGAATTGTGCCTGGGGACATCTGGAAGGCATGGGCAGCCCTGGGCCCCACCAGCTCACTCAGAAAGTCAGTCCCTGGAGAAATGTCCAGGACATGAAAATGTCTGGCAATAAAATAGTTCAGAGCAGCTTTCCAGGTAACTCTCACCATCCCCTACGAAGTGAATTCTTTCTGTGACACTTGGTGTGGAGAAGAGCTTTGTAACTCTGGCTTTTCCCTAAGTTTGCATCGGTGGCTTTAGAGAAACGGCTGGTGACGTTGACTTCAGCCTCCTCACTCAGGCTTTCAGGATCAAATTTTCCAGTGTGAGAAGCAAGAGAATGCACAGGCCCAGTCTCTGACCGCCCGAGCTGGCAAAGCCGTCCGGTTTTATTTACCTTTGCTAAAAGAGACACCTGTGTTCAAATGCCCTGACCTAGCTACACTCAGTGAAGCCCCACACATGAGGTTTAACGTGGCGGTGTGGGACGTGCATTTTTAACAGGCACAGCAACTTGTTGCAAAGTTTGAAAATATATTAGTTTGTTAAGATAATGTTGTGTGGCATGAGTTTCTTTGGTGTTTTAGTGGGTCGTTGCTGTTTTTTTAGATAGAAGTGAATATACATACCAGTACCTGTAATGTAGACGTTGGACTAACTCTTCTGAGGAGATCTTGTGCAGCGCTGGAAGCACCTCTGCACCATGTGTGCCTCCTCTCAGCTTGTCTTTTGATTTAATACCAATATTAACTCTGATGCTGATGCTGGCTTATAATGGAAACAATTAGCACCGTGCCAAAGGTAACATCTGAGCCCTGAAGGTGAGATAATGTTGTCAGAGACATATCTTCAAGAGTGAGACCTGTGCTGTAGCAGGAGGGGTTTTTCCGCCTTCCTTTGGGGTTAGAGGGTTCTGCATTCCGTTGGGTCTGGCTGATGCAGAAGAGGCAGACCCCTTGATGCTGTGGGGCAGGTTTGGTACCTTGGGCGCCTTGGGTGACACATCTATTGTGTTTAGACTGCATTAGGTATGCGCGTTACTTGTCAAGGTCTGTCATCATCTGTGATTTAATTACTTCTGCATTGTAGAAGGTCACTGAGATTCGTCAAGGTGGTTTTTCCTTCCTTTTAGCAAGACCCATGGGTCTCTTCTTCTGTTTTATACTTTCTGCTTCTGTTGATACCTGTGCAAAATGCAAGTAAAAACTGAATAAAAGCCTTTTACCTTCACTCAGCGCTGGCATAAACAGCTATGCAGCTGATTGTTTGGAGTGGATCCACAGCAAAAAACACCTGAACACCTGAATTTTCACTCGCAGGCTCTGTTCAGCTTCAGCTGCGGTGAGAGGCTGGGTCTGAGACTTTGCTCAAACCCTCATGTTTCTTTTCCCAGGGGAGGAATGAGCCACCCTCAGGGATGTTTCAAGGAGATTTCAGGTTTCGAAAGTGCCACGATGACGTGGTGTTCAATAATAAAGGTATAAATAATGTGGGTTTCTGGTTATAGCTCCAGTCACCTGTCATTTTGAAAACCATTAGATAGAACTGTATAACTGTGCCTTGTATTTTAAAATAGTAAATTTGGGGTTATTTCTAATTCCCTTCCATTGTTAAGTTTATTCCCTGCAAGCACCCAAAGGTGTCTCTGCTGTCGCAGTCTAGAAGTGGAGTTTTGCTCTCACATGGAAGTTTGGATTCTCGTCATCACTTGTCTCTCGAACCTGCAGCTGAAGAAAGCCATCAACGTGTCACCATGGCTGGCTGCCTTGTGCCACCCGGGTGGTGCCGTAGTTCCTTGGCGTTAAAGAGTTCATCTTTCCCCACCTGAGCTCTTACCGTATCCTGTGCCGCTGTCCTCATTCCCATTTTCCCCGGGGAGAACTAGTGGAGCTGCACACTGGGAACAAAAGGGGCATTGCTTTCAGAAATAGATGTTCAGGCAAGAAGTGCCACTGATGCCAGTGGATGTGTCTCCAATAAGTTTGGATGGAAACCTGGCCATGCAGCTTGTCCTTGGTCCCCGATTTTCCGTCTCAGACACCCTTCCTCATGCTGAAATGAACTTTGGTGCAGGCTGGCTTTTGCCACCCTATCAGCTAAAATGTTTTGCTCTTCCCCTTTGTTTCCAGTTTTCTGTTGAATGGAAAAAAATATGTTTCATTTTAATATCTTTGCGTTGCATCAACTGCATGCAATAAATAGCACATGTTTGTAAGTGTACCTAAAGCTAAAACCAGGCTTACGCTTCTGGAAGACAGATGTCAGGGCCTGTTAGTGCATAGTAAATGTAAATTACAACAGCTTTTGTAGCTTGTGTCAACGTTTTGAAAGCCTCAGTGTTTAGTTCAACAACACAGTGATATTTCTGGGCTTGCAGCATTTCTTTCAAATACATGTGATGTGACCGGTGTACAGCATGGTGTATACCAATCTCTCTGAACCCACCGCGTGGGGTCTGGAGAAGATCTGGAGGAGGTGACCATGTGGCTGGGACCGTTCCACCAGCATCCTCTGGACTCTGGGAAGTTTAATTATCTTGGGTGTTGTATCGCCTGGAAGCAGCATGGCTCTGGCTCTAAGCTAGTCACTCTTTTGGACTCTTGATTTATTAGAGTCTGTCGGAGAAAAGTGGTAATTGAAGCCTTTAAAATGCCATTTCCTCTAAGAGTAAATACCTACAGTACACAGGGAATTCAGAATTAAGTTCCCTTCAGACGAAGAGAAAATAAACAAACGAGTAAGCGCATGTTTTGATCATATGAAGAGATCCTTAATTTCAAGGAAGCTATCGAGCAGCAGTGAAGCAATTCACTCAAACACTCCTCAATAATCTATTACGTCAATTATCCTTAACCATCCCAGCTCTTTAGCTGCACAGGGTTGACTAACAACATTTTTAACCAGCGCATCCAGCGCTTTCCAGTGAAGAAGCAAAGGAAACTGGACAGTAGGTGAATGCCGTGAAGCTCAAGGCTACCCTGTAGTTGGGTAGATCATACTAAAGTCGCTGCTTAGGTTTATTACTTCAAATAAAAATATAGAGGAGAAGAATTACCTGAAGAAGAGTGCTCCTGACAAGTAGGAGTTACCCTGTGAAACTGAAAAGAGAAACTATAAACAGGAAGGTTCCCGTGTCCCGCGGGATTCTGAGCCACTGGATTTGAACCCTGTGTAAGTGACGAATGCCCAAATGCATGTCATTTTGGATAAAAAAACATTCGGTGTAGTTTTATGGCAGTTCATGTGGCTGATGTGACCTGTACCGGTTGGGAATCGCCCTAAATGTTCCCAGCAGCCTTACAACTAAAAGGTTGTGCTCGGCTATACCTGCGTAAATCTGGGCTGATGGCAACGTCGTGGCTGCCGTTAACCTCTGTAACTGGGAAAGGTTACGGCATTTGAGGACCCTTAGGATCTGTAGGAGGCTGAAGATTGCAACAGCATTGGCAATTTTTTCTTCACACGCATATTCTTCAGTGTATTCCTATTAATTAGGAAGTAATTGAGCAATTCTTTGCCGAGTTATCATGCTACTTCATTAATCCAACAGTAGTTTTGCGGGAGAACAATATGTCTGTTGGTTGTTTTCGGTGTGGCTCAACCTACGAGGCATGGTTTGACTGATGATCGCTTTAGTCATGATTGTAACATGCTCCTTTGTTACAGTTGTAATTGTTTTTTAGGATGGAGTTGATTAGCAAGCTGCTTGCAGCTCATGGAGCTCATAGTAATACCAACACTCATTGTATAAGGTTGTGCGAATAACTGGAGCTTTGCTGAACTAAAATAAGGATTGGAACCATCAGAAAAAATAGTTGACATAGCCAAAATATTTACATTTTCAACCAAAAAAAGAACAAAAGTCTTTGGTTTGACTTACCGTTTGACTTGTCATTAGACTTCCAGTGTAAAATATATATTAGAAGGAAAAAGGGAATTGGAAACGCAGAGAGGCAGCGCGGTTAGATGATCCCTCTTCTTCTGTCCCGGGCCGAGTGGTAGGGCACTTACCCTGAGTGCAGGAAACCGAGTTTAAATCCCTCTGCTGTCTTAAAAGATTTGAATAGCTAATACCCAGCTCAAAGGTTAATTACTAATTGCTGATTATTTGCTATATTTAGTACCCTTCATACTCGTCTTTACTTATTGAGCTCTGTATCAGAATACAAGTTAATTACTGTGTATTTTTTTTTTCATGCTTTTTAAGCACTGCCTTTGCTTCGTTCTCTGAGGTTTCAGCATTTTGTAAGACACTGCTTTTATCATCTCGTTTGCAAAAGTGTAGCAATGTTAAGCAGGTTTTCTCGTGCTGTAAGTCAGCGTAGATCCCTTGCCTTTGGTAAAAGCATGCTGAGTAACAGAAGTTGAATATTCCGCTTCACACTTTTATGAGCACAAGAGGCCTGTCTTAGGTTTTTCATTTAAAATCTGAACTTTTGCATTGCTTGGAAAAGATATTTTTCCGATTACTTGGCAATCAGAGGGAACACTGTAGTGGAGGTGGATCATTTTTGATTCAGGTTTATGAAAGCCGCAGTTTACTTATCTCTTACCGTTGCTTCTATACTCTTGGTTTTTCTCCAGCTCTTGGACAAAATGTTTTTCCTTAGCGAATAGTGAGTAAGTGTCGCGAGGAATTTCATTACTGGCTGGAGTGGTTTAAAAAGCCGGCTGCTGCTTTAAGAAGCCAGATTTACATATTTCATGTTTAAAAGATTTACAGTATGTCTCACATGCCTGTATAGAAAGATGGAGCTTTCATTATAGGTTTAATGTCACCGCGATACAAGGATTAATACTCTTGCCTCCGCCTCGGTCTGCGCGGCTGGTTGCCGGTGACTGGTGTGTTCCTGGGTGACTAAGCTGTAGGGGTGTTTTCATATTCAAGGAGATGCATTTTTGAATAATTAAAGCGAGCTTTTACATCACCCTGTGGAGAAATCCACAGGCAGCAATCTTAGAGGAAGATCAAGGACTGGAGCATCTTTCCAGGCTTCTGGTTATTTTCTCTCACGCACTGGGGAAGGAGGGAGAGGATTGTTGACTTTTAATTGCGAAGGTTAAGCGCTTTGTATCAAAAAGCTGAACCGGAGGAAGGCTGGGAGGGCCAAATTCTGCCCTCAGTAGCCGTGGTGCATGGTCACTGTTGAAGGCGGTTCCATGCTCTAATAGACAGGGATATTTCACCCTTAGGAAGTGTCTCCTCACCAGCGTGTGATGCAGAACACGGGCTGATGGAAGATGCAGCTCAAGTGCTACATGATAATTGGGCACTTGGGGATGTGCCGTGACATGCTGGGCAAATGTTTTCTGCGAGGTCCCGCTGTAGCACAGGTGGGAATTTCTAATGGCCCGTTGAACGCTGCACACATGTTTCCTCTGTGCTGAGACACGGGTATTTCTCAGCTGGTTTCACAGAGCGATTGGCTGGGGGGGGCGGGGGGAGATTCCAGGAAGGCCCTGGCTGGGGGCAGGATCTGCTGCAGAGAGACAGCCTGCATCCCTGGATGCTAGAGGATGGGGGTGTTAAACGAGGGGGCTATCAGAAGAAAAAGTGATTAACTACTGGCCAAAACGGGTCCCTCCTCAGGGTGTAAACCCTTCTGGTTTCATTTAAGAATATTTTCAAGGTCTGTGGAGTTCTTTGAATACAAATGGACACAGCTTTTTTTCACACTTTCCTTACCTGGGGCTGGGGGAGCATGCTGTCAGCTCCAAGAAGGTGCGGGACTGGGTCCTCTTCTGGTTGTGCACGATGGCATTTTCTTCCTTTAGCTTTGCCTCTTGCCATTTTATTTTTCTTGTCTTCAAGTCTGTGATGAGATGGGGGTGGGGGAAAGCATTCTAGCCTGCTTCTGAGATTTTTTTTAAACTTCTTTGTTTTAAGGTGGCATGGGATTGCCAGCCGGTAACGTGTATGAAGCTTCTCGGTCATCTAAGATTTGATTTTGGATAACTTGCTGTTACGTTTGTTTCTCAAGAAATCAAATCTCCAACGCTGCGTTAAATGTTGTCTGAAATACAGCATTCTGAGGACACCGAAGTGATAATTTGTGTTAAATATGTAGATGGATATAGATATGTATGCACACGTGGGCAGTACACTCCCACGTATATTTACACACACAGAAACTATGGATTTAAATATAACTTGAATTGACTTCTGTAAGTAATTTTAAAAATTACTGTGGAAAGTAAGTGTTCATCTTAAATATGTTTACATTGATGTTATGGTTCTCCTAGTTAAGAGGAAGCTGTGTTTATCTGCAGATACTTGCTTTTAGAGCTTTTGCTGTCAAAAACTCAATTTTTTTTTCCCCTGAGGATGTTAAGTCCTTTCTTTCACCAAGCCAGTGAAAAGTTCCATTAACGTAAGCAGGATCAGAGCTCACTGGGTATGCTTATTGCTGAACTAATAAATATCCGGGAAAATAAATAGTTCGGATTCAAGCGGTAAAATTGCCTTATACACCAGAAGATGAGATTTAGCACAAATAAAGTGTATGTTTGCCCCCCATCCCAGCAGCGTTCAAACGCGCTGTTTTGACTGCATGATCTGTGCTCCCTGCAAGATGGAAAGGGTTTTCATTTCAATACTGAAGTCAATAATTATGGAGGTTATCATTTTCGTGCTCAGGAATTCATGTCATTTTCATAAATCATTCATTTCATTTCATAAATCATGCTTTACAGCTGCAGAATGGAAACTTATTGCTGGACATTGATGAAAATCTTGTTTCAGTCACTCAGGTAAGGTTGTGACACTCAAAATGTTTTAAGGAAATATAGATGAAATCGTCTATAGGAGTAGTGCAATTTGAAAATTTTTGGCTTGGGATTAACTTCACTGGAACGTAGCTAATATCAGATGTGAATAATTTAAAAAAGCATAATGGGTGAAATCAGTTCTGCAGTGACAGTGAAATCACAAAAATAAAAGATAACTATTTGCTGTCCAGAATCTCATATGCTGCAAGTGGATAAAACTACGTCTATGTCAGAGAAGATGCATTCATTTATTCAGGCTGAGAATTGGGGTTTTTTAAAAAAAAAAATCTAGATCCAGAATCCAGATCTGAACCATTTGGGACTTTAAAATCCCGTCTCCAAGTGTTGTTGTTTGAAGCTGTCTCTAGTAAGTAATGACGAAGTTGTGTTCCCACTGAATTTCTGTTTACATTCTCTGACGTAGTTCTGTAGCTCCTGTTGCATATAAGGTTGCTATTCCGTAAGAAACAATTCCCCTGTAAATTCATTCCTTTTTCTTGGGGAATATTATGACTGAGATTACCCGTCATTCTCTCCAGCTGCCTGTTTTGAGATCCATCCGCGGAGTTTCTCTTAAGACCTTTAGCAGAATTATACCTGTGAAGACTTTCCAAAGAGCCATCACCTTGAGGCACTCTGAAAAGTATTGTTATTCCCCTTTTACCGGGGCATTGAGGCATAGAGATCTGAGTTGCCACCTTTCAAAGACGTACCATATAATATTGCGTTCAAAAGTATGCTATCGATTTTCAGTATCGGTATGAAACTTACAATATTTTTTCCACAAAAAAACCGTATAACTTTACAGACACTTCCTCTTAGCCTGTGTAACCACGTGTGCCCTGCCCTTTCACATCCCCCCTGGCTTGCCCTCCTGCTCCCTCACCTGGGATGGAAGCGCTGAAGCAGCCTTTGCTCATGGCCTCCTCGAAAGGACGCAAGCTATTTCCTAGCAAGCCAGAGAGAAGAAAACAGTGAAAAGTTCACCCATCATGCAGGAAAAGGGCAGATTTAGGGGCGGTGCTGAACAAGCAATTTGGAGAGATGAGAAGAAAGTGGCTCTTTCAATGGTTCGGTGTCACCTGCCATCTCTTGAGTCAGTAGTGCCTACAGGAGCCTTGAAGTGTTTTCCAAACGAGCGCTGCTGTTGTCATTATTCCAACTTTTCTGGGCATTTTAACAATGCTTGCCTAGTGTGTCTGCACACTGCAGAAGTGACTTATGGGCTTTTACTTTTTTTTTTTTTTTTTTTTTTTTTTTTTTGCAGAAGCTCCTTCTGGCATTATTGTAGTAATGTACAGTAGAATCAGTGTACCCTGAAGAAAAGGTGGATTTTCTTCTTTCCTCCTCCTTCCATTTCCACGCAGATACTTAGAGGGATATATAAGCCCATAAAAAGAAAATACATTGTCATATCGCTAAAGCAATGTGATCTATTTGATATAAGGCGTGATGTGGGGAAATGTGAAATAATTCTTCCCTAGGTACATCGTTGGACGTAAAGCTGAGAATCACCCAAGCTCCTAGACAAAATTCCAGGTCTAAGTGATTGTAGCATTGCTTTTGTATATGGGAATACAGATTGGATTGCAAAAACGCATAAACCTTTGAAATTAGTGTATTTTGAGTGATAATCTTATTTCTTAAAGGATCACTTATAATAGAAGGTTGGAGGGGAAGAAAATGGCTTAGGGCTGTCTTGCTCCTTTGTTAGGTTGTAAAGACTGACCAGCCAGTGGGTTAATGTCCAAAGCGCTGAGTGTTGCCTACATTTGCAGGTCAAGACTCAATGAATTTCGAGCCTGTATGTGTAATAGGAGGCTGCACGGTTTATGTGCCTAAGCTGGGGAGGAGATTCAATGAACTGAGTTAAGACGTGCGTTAAATCTCATCCATGATGAGAATTGTGGCTTCCCACATGCGTGGGTGTGATTGACTATGGTACAGGGAAGAAACAAAGCTGGTAAGCAAAAGAAAGGTAGTGGAGAAGGAGTAGTTCTTGAGTTCCCATCAAAGCTTTCCGGTATAGCCACCCTGGTAAGGATGGTAGATGGGGTTTAGGTTTCCTGCAGAGCTATAGGAGGTCTGTGCTTTACTGTCCCTGGACTCCAGATGAACTGATTTGCAGATGCAGATGGGTGGAAGAGAGTCATTTTACTCCAGAACATGTGAAGGACCTTTGATTATGCAGTCACTCAAGGTGCTCCTTATTATGAAAGTGCTTTTTCTCTTGTGGTCCAGTTGAGTGAGGCCCATATGGGTGACCTATTTCGAGATCAAACTGAAGGATGCCCTGAGAAAACATTTCTAGCGTGAGTTAAACGTAGAGCCACAAACTTTTAATAACCCAGTTGTTCATCCTCCTTCAAGTCCCCTTATCCAGGTCACACCTGTCCCATGGGCAAGGGGAAATCAGGCAGCACTTTAAAAGCCCTTCCCTTCTGTATCCTTCTGTCACTTCCACAGTCTGCTGCCGTGTTTTAAGACCTTGAAATTAAGGTTTAGAAAAGGAGCCAGGGAAAAGGGACTGGTCATAAATCATGCTTGGTGCTCACTGATGTTCAGGGCAGAGCAGTAATGCAGCCAGGCCCATTCGGGATAGTTTTTTCATGCTTTATTCATTTTTTTGATGATGGAGAATTCCCTACAGAATCATTTTAGAGGTTCAGCTGCTGGCTTATTTGGGTCCGTCAGTAATATCAAAATCCCGCAGCTTGAACCCACGTGCTTCCTCCATATGGGACTTGACATTTGAAGCCTACGTGGCTTTTGGAGGATTTATATTGCTAGCTGTTACTAGTTAAGTTTACAAGTTCTGATTAGGTAACTTATAGTTTCTTCTCCTCAAAAGATAAATGGAATCATCATTTTTTTTTTCTCTTTACAGGCTGTTACCCAACTAGAGCTTTTTGGGGACATGTCCACTCCTCCTGATGTAACCTCTCCCCCAGTGAGTATCCAGGGAAACTGAACTGTGCATTTTTCTACGTGCTATTTTCAGCACGTTTATGGAGCACGTTTACGATTCAGGTCATCAGCCATTCCAGTAGGGAGGATTTCAAAGTAGTTTTTACGTTGCGAGAAAATAGAAGTGAAGCAAATTGAATGCGGAGTCACTGCTTCATGATGATGTGCAAAAATCTCTTCAATTTTTATTTTTTTGATATAGGGCTAGGTGTCACATAAGACATAACCTGAGCTGCAGATCTCCTTCCCTGGTGGTTATCAGCGGTGCATGCTTCGCTGCACTGCGGGAAGATCCAGTTAAAACCTCTTTGGTTCCACCAAGCACGTATCCCAGAACTGCTGTTAAAGGAAAACAAAACAATAAAGACCGAGAGGACTGAATGTGTTTTGAGGGCAAAGAAAATTTTTTCAACATGCTTTCCTGCATCATACAAGGAAAAACCAATCATTTTCCTATAAAATTTTTAAACCTTACATTAAGCTGTAGGGGAGTATGAATACACTGAGCAAATTGAGGCGCTGTGAAGTCATCAGCCTCAGATCTCCAGGGCGTTCCGGAACATGTCCGGGACTAGATGTTCCAAGTCCTGTCTCCTCATTCTTAGCTTGCTCAGTGAGATTGGATTTCTCCTTTATGTGGTTTGATCCTTTATGTAGACCTGGGGTTCTGGTCCTGTTGGTTAGTTGGAAGCAATATGTATTCATTTTTCCATAAATCCTGCAGATATTTCACTTACCTTTACTGTTTCTGACGTTAATGCCTTGGTCTTCCGCCTCTGCTGCTTGTCACCTAACACCTAGAATCACAAGTCTGTATGTTCTGGAGAAATAAATGATATCAATATTTTGCATGTGATGTATTCCGGGCAATTTTTATTTTTATTTTTTCCTCTGGTACGAAGTCTCTCCTTTTCTTTTTTCTCCTGTCTCCGGCATATTCCGATACTGTTATTTCTATTGCTTCTTGCCTTCTTCATCTTTCCCTTCTTTTTGCTTTCTCTTTCTTCCCTCCAAGCCTGTATTTTTAGAGTTAGGGATGATGTGACAGCAAAGTATGTGCTGCAGAAGCTGCAGCTGATGTGTCATTGTTGTGCTTTATTCCTGTCTTCTTGCAGACTCCTGCTACTCCAGGTGATGCCTTTATCCCATCTTCATCCCAGTCACTTCCTGCTAGTACAGACATGTTTGGTTCTGTACCTTTCAGCACTGCTGCCGTACCCTCAGGTAGGAAATCTGCTGCAAATACAGGCTCCTCTCAGATTTGGTGATCAGTTCTCAGCTCTGGTTTGCATTTCAGTACTCAGGGCGTTAATTTAGTCCGGTGGAAGTGGGGGAGGATTCTGAGGACAGCGCTGCAGGGCAAGGCAAACCAAGTCTTTGGCAAGCAGGGAGTACCTTATCTTGAATTTACCCGCATCTTTTAAAACAAAAGCCCAAACATTCACTGGGAGTTCAACCATAGTTCAGCCATCTGGATAACATACCTTCTAGGTACAGTAGTAGCAAGACAGAAAATAGCATTTAGTTTAGCTTTGCTTTTTGTTTGTGGTGGGAATGAGCATCCTGTGCTGTCTCCAGTAAACAGAGAATTAGATGCGGAGAATTTGACTGTGTTTCAAAGGTATTCCACTTAGTCAAATCCTGATATTTCCTTTAGAATTTCCCGTGTTCCTTCGAGCGCTCAAAATTCAAAAGCTGTGTCGCGTTCTGCACAGACACGCAAAGCGTGTGGTTTTGACTGCTGATCTCCCCCTGGGATACTGGGAGCACTGCAAGAGCCGCTCTCAGCTCCACTTAACGGAAAAAAAAAAAGAAGGGAGGAGGATTGCCTTGAATCATTCAACAGTGACTTTCGAATCGGTTAACTCCTTCTCTGATGGGCTGCGTTGCAGCATCGGGTTGGCCACTGCGTCTCCGAAGGGTTACACTGATGGTGAAGTGTTTGGGGATCATGTCAGATGAAAACCCTCGCTGCTTGGGTGAGGTTGCAGCGGGAGCAAGATAAAAGGACATCTGGAGAATCCATCATAGCCGTCTATTAAAATAGATATCTATCAAAGTTACTGTTCTTTCATCACTCATTAATTTAGTCTTTCGAAGTTCTGCTTCTGTTTTATTTTTGGCTTTGCCCTTTACGATTTTGCAACCACCTTACTTACATGTAGCAGGACAAAACAGCCTAGAAATAAAGCGAAGAGGAAAAGGCACAGGAGCACTCAGAAACACACTCAGGTTAGAAAGAGGAGTTTTAAAGCTCCGACAGTACTGAAAAGTAGAAGAGGTTTTAATATTGTAAAGTATTAGCCGTAAATCATTAATTTAAACATGAAACAGCATATCTGTAAAGCATAATACTTCTATCAGTGGAACATAATTGTATTACATGGTTTAATTTGTAACATTTTTTATAGCGGTTCTAGTTTCAGAGGTTTTTTGTTGTTTTTTTTTTTCATTTAACAAAGCACCTGATACGTAATTCCTACACAGTCAGACTCTCAGTAGCTTGAAAAGAGGGTTCAGGTCTAACAGGAGGCAATTATGATTTTAGTTGTAGTCTTTAATTTCCTCCCCAACTAAAGCAGTTTTATGCAGGCATAATACCTGCGGCAGTTTGTTGTTATCAGCTATGTAGTACAGGAGAAGCTCGGGACCTTTTTGACGTTCTCAAGTTAACCGAGTAATAACCAAATGTGGGGTTTTATAAACTGAATTCATCTGGGCTCTGTCTTTTTATTATGCCACTTGAGACACTTTGCTCTTCAGAGTCCCAACGGTTTGAACTGTGGCTGTGTCAGAAGAGGTGGCACAGAGTCTTTCTCTTGCAAGAAGGTTGCACTGTCATTAGAGCACTCTTGAGCTGTTACCTTAAGTTACATGAATGTGCTTCCCTCTACCTTAGAACCAGTTTTGCCGCTGTGCCATTGGCAGGAGTTGGCTGGTGTTTGATTCACTCTCCCCAGCAAAGAATTTAAAAAAAGGATGAGGAACTGGGGAAAAACTGGGCCTGGGCATCCTCTTCCATCCCTCTGCTTGCTCTGGCAGCTCATTTTTAGCAGTGTGGGGGCTGTTCTGAGAAGATGAAGTCCATCCCAGCCTGACACAGTGCACCACGTTCAGTCCTGGAGATCCTTGCCCCAAGAGGAACAGGACAGGCAGGGGGGAAAGGCAGAGGATGGGGGAGTCAGGGTAGCAAGGAGAGCCTCAGTGGTGAGGAGCAGGATTGTGCTGCAAGGGGGCGAGTTTAGGGAATGCTTTGGGAGCTCCTGTGGTTCTGGTACGTGGTTTGACCCAACTGATCCCAGCTGTGTCAAAGACAGAGCTCTGGGGAAGGGAGCTGCCAGATGGCCAGCTGCCAACGAGGTCCATGCGCACAGGTCTTCACAGACCCAAGGGGGTACTCACCGAGGAAGAGAACAACTCTTTTGTTCAGACGCGGGGAAGGATTATTGCCAATATCCACCAATTTGTGGGTTTGTGTACGAGTATTCCTTCAGTGGTGTGAATTCAACCATGTCTTTCAGTTTTCTTTTTGAGTGTGATGAAGCTCTGGGAACACTAATGTAGCCTGCGTGTTTCTGATTTATTGTGTAGCTTTTTCTGCGTGCTCTTGACAGGAGTGTTAAAGTCTTTCGTCTTATTTTTTTTTTCCCCCCTGCTCTCTTTATTCTTTGAAGGTTATGTTGCCATGGGAGCTGTTCTGCCCTCATTCTGGGGACAGCAACCACTTGTTCAACAGCAGTTGGCCATGGGTGCTCAGCCTCCAGTTGCTCAGGTGATGCAAGGAGGACAACCGATAGCGTGGGGCCAACCCGGTATTTTTCCTCCTACTCAGCAACCGTGGCCATCTGTAGCTGGTCAGTTCCAACCAACTGCCTTCATGCCAACACAAACTGTTTTGCCTTTACAAGCAGCCATGTTTCAAGGTACCATTGCTCCTATAGCTACTGTTCCACCCACAAGCGATTCCAACAGATCAAGTCCACAGACAGACAGGCCCAGACAGAAAATGGGAAAAGAAATGTTTAAAGATTTCCAGATGGCTCAGCCTCCACCAGTGCCATCAAGAAAACCGGATCAGCCTTCCCTCAGTTGTACCTCAGAGGCCTTCTCAAGTTACTTTAGCAAAGTTGGGATGGCACAGGAAGCAGATGATTGTGATGACTTTGACATCTCTCAGCTAAATTTGACTCCTGTGACTTCCACGACACCCTCTACAAATTCACGTGAGTATTTATATGCTTTCAGCCATACCTTTCCTCAGACGTGAAAATGATCCTTTTTTTTTTTCATACAGTAAATTGCAACACAGGTATGGACTGAGAACCTTCATGCATGGGCTAGCTTATTAAATATGTTCCAGCTATAAAGAAAAGTATCGGAGAGGAATTTCAGAGCCCTGATAGCTGCAGTCTGAAATTTAATTTCTAAGACGACAGTAATGTATGCTCTGTGCTAGAGACGTGCAAGCTGGCTGGAAAATGCCCGTGACATTCAGCCTTGCAAATGGTTTCACTTACGTCCCGTTCAAACCATACTTTGCAGAAATTAGGGGATGGGTATTTATTTTAATAGCTTGATGTATTGGATATGTGAGGTAATTCATTGAAGGACTGTAAAATAAGCTTAGTGTGTTCGTAGCATGGAGAGGGGGGGGTTTCCAGATTGCTGAAAAGAGGAATTAGTGAGACACAGATTTACCAGGGGCCAGCCGGAGACTTTCTGTTCCACTTACCTGCCATAGGGCAGGCGGCTCATGCATTCTTAATGTAATGTAGTGGCGTCTTCCTGGTTCCTAAAGACGTATGCCAGATGCAGCCAAACTTAATTTGGAAACTGCTGAATGAAATCAAATATATGGAATTGATAATGACTACTGTGTTCAAATTTACCTCTTACAGCTCCTCGTTAGAAAATAATTTTCAGGCGTAATAAGAGTTGAGGGCTCTAAAGGACGAGCAAATTGTGTGCTGCTGTGTCTTTCTGAACAAATTAACAGATACATATTCTGTTGCTGTTGCCTTAATCTTTGTTTAGCTCCAACCCCTGCACCCAGACAGAGCTCTCCATCAAAATCATCAGCATCTCATACCAGTGATCCTGCTGCAGATGACCTCTTTGAAGAGGGGTTTGAAAGCCCAAGCAAAAGTGAGGAGCAAGAGGCTGTGAGTAGCAACAAGGTTTCTAAATACCGATTAGCTCTTTTTAGCTAGAAAAGGCAGAAGTTACTTAGATGTTGTTTGATAGTGTCAGACATAACTGTTGTAATAGGGCTGGGCGGTATTTAAGGGGGAACTGCAGGCAGCATTCACTTCCCGGTTCAGTTTTGATAGCTAAAAGCATGACATTTATGTTGATATGCACTAATATTGCATACAAGGAACCAAACTCTGAGTTGATATGTAAGGTTCTATATGTTAGTCGTATCCAATGTCCTTTTTAGCATACCAGCATCCACTTGATGGTAAGGAAGTCCGAGGTAAAACAACATTCATGCTGAGGCTGCAGAAAGAGATGTGAGAGTTTGTGTGTTAAAAAAGATGATGGCTGATGTTGTCTTGCACATTCTTGCATCCCAGTTGCTTGCCTAGTTACACTCCTCAATGTTCTGGCCCTCAGTATGTGATTTCTTTGCCTTAGACTCAGTGGACCAAAGCAAGAAATGTTACCCAAGCAACGACTTTAAATCACAAGGTATCTTAGGCTGGTAAGAGCCTAAGCGAGCCAAAGGCAAGAGGGAATCTGTACAAATAAAGGACCCAAAGGTACAAAATAACGCTAGCTTGGACTCTCTGATTCACATAGAGTGACTGGCTTTCAGGGCCTTTTGCAGTTCTGGTTTGTCTGATCCAGTTCCTTCTGGAGGCTGTGGCAGCTCCTGCATGGGCTCCAGCAGGTACTGGTGTGGTCCTTCCCTGCCTGCATCAGCTATAGGAAACCACTGTGCCTTTTGAGAAGGTAGCAGCGGTGAGGTCTCACTTTGTGGTTTTCATGAGATAGGATGTACTTGTTATGCCCACAGCATGAAAATAAACTCATGTTGACTTTGCACTTTCTTATTGTTGAGAAAAAAAGGTGTTATGTTCTTGTATTCTAGCCTGATGGGTCTCAGGCCTCATCCAACAGTGATCCATTTGGTGAGCCAACTGGTGATACTATAAGTCCACAGGTCGGTAGCTAGATAGCGCAGGTTGGGGTAGGTATCTGTCCTTTTTTTCTCTACACCTTGAGGTGCTCGCTTATTCTTCCACCAGTGCCTACCATTGCTTTCATGGATGCATGGTTTGTTTTTCCTTTTCATCTCTTCTGTTTTTCCTCTCCATTATCCACAGTGTATTCCTTGTGCTCAGTGGTTTGCATGGCTTTCGCCATTCACTAAGTGTTGCAACTTATGCAAATATGTGTGTTTTGGCTGCCTGCATGCTTTAAAGAAATGTAGACGACTTATCGTGTTCAAATTCTAAGGGGCAATAAGGAAACTGAGCCATTACTAACAATGTATCAGGCAGAACATTCTTTTGTTATCAAATCCACTCTGGCCTTCAGTCAGACGTAACATATTAAATGGAATAAGTCATCTTACCCATAGACATAACAAGCATCAAATAAAATTATGTAATGATACATGAACACTTCTACCCTAAATCAATGTGATAATCAGTAGAAGCACATTTATTATCTGCATGTATGAAATATTGAAATGGGTTTGTGTATTTTTATCTCCAACTGCAAATTAAAAACATCTGAAAATTATGATCATTCACATTGCCATTGGTATACTGATGTTTTAAAAATTATTCATCAGATGCAAGTCATTTAAATCCAGACAGACGGGAAAGATGATCTTTTCATCTTTTGTGTTACAGAACACGTTAGAAAATGTGGCTGCCAGTGGAGGTTCTGTGATTTGTTTCAACAGAGTATATACGTTTTACCAAAAAGACAGTAAAGCTACAAAGTTTTATGAGTGCTGAACATTGTTATTCCATCCAAATACTCTCTAGTGTTACTATTTGAAGGATATGTTTCATTATCTTCTCCCTGTCTGCCATTCATGTTTTGTGTTACCCAAATAAGTGATCTGATACTGCTTTTGTGCTTCAGCACAGAGCTCCTGGAGCAAATCCATAACAATGGTAGAACCCTTTTTATTTTTGTACAGAAATTGCACTGTTTGCGCCAATGATTTATCCACCCCGAGCCAAAGTAATTTGGTTTCGACTCAGAATTAATAGTTTCATTAAGAGTCAGTTTACTTTGTACATGAAGTATGGTTAAAAAAATCTCACAGTAACTTAGCTTTGACCCCCTTGGGAGTTATAAGATTATCTCTTAATAATGTGTGGTGTGAGAAGGCAACTCCCTCTTCTTTAGCTTCACCAACCTAACGCTCAGCTCTTGGGGGCTAAAGCAAAGGTAGCATTAAGCTTTGTGTCTCATTGAGCCTAGAAATGACAGTGCAAGGACAGAGTCAAGCTGGGATGAGCTGCTCTAGCGAGAGCATCCGTTGGTTATTGTACTCCAACGAGAACTGCTTCTGCAGGTTGATGGTGCCACATAGTAATTTGCCTTTGCCTGATGTCGGCCAGCACTGTCATGTCCCAGCTTCAGACCATTTCAGGAGTTCTTTCCTAGAAAGAGAATTTGACCTTTATCTGAGTCCCCACACTCTTCAAACCCATGTACGTGTGTTTATTGCGGTTTATCCTAGTCAGGGTAATTCTGAAATTCATCACGAGGAGAATAATGATAAAATCTCTGTCTAATTTTCTGACTGTCACAAAGATAGTTAGCATCACTTGTAAACTACCAGAAGTTCTGCAGATAACTTGAAACAGTAGTTTAAATCTGTTAATGCGTATTACTATGTAAGGCGGTCAGATGAGGGACTCCTTTTGTTCTGCTTTTATATAATGCTTAGTAAAATACATTCTTTTACCTCTCAAGGGTCTCTAGGAGCTACAAGAACAGTCTATTACCAGTGATTCCATATGTTTTTTCTATATTTTTTGTTAATCCTTCTAGAGTCTTGCATAAAGAATGTATAATTCTGAGAAGCACGTTCTGGGAAATGTTAAATAATATTACTGATTATCGTATTACAGTAATTCTTAAAAGCTGTAGGCAGGAACAGGAAGCTGAACAAAAAGAAAGCCTCTATCCAGTGAAGTTACACGAATATCATTGTGCCTCTGTGCGGTGCCATTCAGCAGCAGTCCGTAGGAAATCCACTTGCTAAAACCAGCCCATCTAATTCTGAAGCCTAGTATCGTCAGAGCAACGGAAAGTCTAATCTCCATGGAAAATTATCAATTCAGGACTTACTACTGTGTTGTGTATTGAGCTCCGCATTTGAAGAGAAACTTAATGGGGAGAAACATGTCGTACAAAAGAATCACGGTCTCCATAAAAGCCGCTTTTGTGTGCTAGATGGGAGATTACTTCGCTCTTTAGAACGTGGTTCTTCACACCAAGAAGAGCACAGTATACAACTCAGATGAATGGACCTCTCAGGAGCATGACACAGTACTGTGTTCAGAAACTTCAAATATATCTGTTCCCAGCGTCTCTATGGAATCAGCTGTGCCCATGTAATATCTTAACTTACCTCATCTTGATGTACTCGGAATGCTCACCTGCCTAGTATTTTGTATGCTGATCTTTCAAGGTGCCTTAGCAATTTGGTCTGTTGATTCCTTCTGGTACTCCTTATTCTCATGTAGAAATAATTCAGCCTCTTTCAGTTACTGTCTTCATTTCTCCATTTTTCCTCTCTTCCTTTTGCGATCTTCAGTTAAGATCTCAAAATCGTCATCCTGCCAGTAGCCATTCTTGTAAGTCACTCTTCTACAAATAGCTACAGGTTCTGAGTAGGTAAGCATGACATTTTATGGATATGTTACATTTTTGTCCCTTTATGGTTGGAGATAAGAAGCAGCCAGGCCTAACTTTCACAGGTGAAATAAAAATCAACTGTTTGCAGAGCTGTTCATAGCAAGATTTGTATTTGGTGGTTTTCCCTTTATTCATGAGCGGCGTTGAGGATGGGTAGTGATTTTCCAGAAGAGGGGAGGAGAAGACTGAATTAATAAGACTGCCATCTTCAGCTGACTTATGTTTAATCCTTACTACTGTCTTAAGACATTGAGTGGGGGATAACTACGGTGAAAGGTGAGAGAGGGAAAGAACTGTGTTTAGCTACGATTCTACCAAATCCGTTAAACATTTCTTATTATTGACATTTTGGATTAAGGTAAGAAGTTTGAACAGAGGAGTTTTCTCCTGGTCATCCTCTTTGCACCAGTGCTCCCAATCAGACTGAATTAGAGGATGTTGGGTGCAGACCCTGCCAGTGCACACCTTGACTTCAGGAAGCCCTGAAGCTATACAATTGAGAGCTTAGCAAAAGCTATAGAAAGGGAAGCCTTCAAGCATGATGAGAAAAAAGGAGGAGAGGAGCAAATTGTGACTCTGATGTCAGGCTTCTTTGGATACCTGTGGTTATCTTGGCCAGCGTCTTCTAACAAAACATCCCGATTGCGGAGAGAATAAATTCAGCCTGAACACTGAGATCGTGTATCGCAAATGTGTTCTAAACACACAAACTGGTTGTTGAAGGCAAATTAGCAACAGGGTGAAACTTCTGAAAGAGAATAAGGGGATATTTGATACCCCACTTATTGCAATAAAAGTCATTTTAAGCGCTGGAACAAATGTAGCTCTATTGATGGGCTGCCCAATTCAAGATTTGCACTGGCAGTCGTTCACGAGAGATTCTCAGGAAACATTCAAAACATTTGTGGCTAGAGCATATCTTCCTCAAAAAGTTGTTTAGTTGTTCTGTGAAATGTGTACAGACAATTATAAGCCCTCAAAATATGTCACACCCTTCACAATTCTATCAGCACTGTCAGGAGAGCAACAGTTCATTAGAATATTTGTCTATCAGCTTTTGGTGGTACTTTGGTGGCCCGCTGCCATCATCCATCTTTGAGCGAGTGCCATTCTTAGTGATAAATGTTCCTCATAATCTTAGTCAGCTCCAGGATGGACGACTATAACTCTTTATTTGGGCTGTTATTAGGAAGTGGAAAGAAAATAGCAACCTATGGACAAAGCATTGGCTTATCTGGGAGCTTGCTGAGCTTCAGGAGGGCATATTGAGCTGATTCGGCAGCCTCCTCTTCCTTTCTGCCCGCTTTCTGTTGCGCGAAGAATCTGAATGGGCTCAAATTACCAAAGGCTATATTCGCAGGATCTGTTACCGTCATTCATCCAGCTCAATCAGAACTGAACAGAGTCCAGAGAGAAATTCATAATGGTTGAGGGAACCTTTTCTTACCGTAGGCTCGAGAGCTGTCATTCTCAACCTAAAGACACAGCACCGAGCAGGGTTGTGACCCTGAGAGAGAAGTAGATATGGTTGTGCATTTGGAAAGAGATCACAGTTTGGGAAGTACTGCTTTGTTCCGGAGTAGTCCTAAAATTGTCATTTCAGGCTCCATGCTCCTTTGTCCATCATCATATTTCCCAGAGAATCTGAAGGGAGAAGACCACAGAAATCCAGGCTGCTCTGGAACAGAGGCATCCTACAGATTTGCCTTCCAGTCCTCTGCTAAAATCCCCTTTGATCTACCCATTTTAATACGACCAGCTCATACACAGGTTTCTCACCCCTTTCAGAGAGTCTCCAGGCCCACTTGAAGTAGCCAGGTACCCTTCCATCTCTACAACTTCTTTCTCTAAACAAGAGACAGCATACTGTGTGGCTTGCGTAGAGCCGTGTACTCGCTGATTGTCAAGCCAGCAATTCAATTAGGGAACGAGCTCTCCCAGCTTTCTCTGTAATGAGGTCATTTAAAAGTTCCCCGTCGTCTGCACAACAACTGATTTTAAAAAGGCGCTTGCGATAATTTAGTATCTTTGAGAGACTTCTGAACAATTTGCTTCAAATTGGCCATCGGCTTCAAAAGTTAGGAAGGAGACTTGACAGATACGTAGGTGGAAAGTATAATTGTGCGGCTACTGTTTTGTTAAGAAAGGGACCCAGAAATAACAGGTGTATTTCTTTGCTGCAGCTCATTATTATTAATCCAGGACCAAGATGGAGCAGGGTTCATCTTTCTGAGTAGTTCTCATTGCTTTTTCATTTTATAGATGTGTAGCATCCATCTTGATACTAAAATGACAGAGACTTTTAAAATGCTAATAATGAAACTAGGCATTTGAGACTAGGAAATATTCCTAGGTAGGTTTATAGTAAGAATAGAGGCGCTCTCCAGTCGTAATCCTGAACTAGAAGGTTGCTGTGTTTATGCTGCTAATAGAGGCTAACTGTAATAAAAATAACAAAAGATAAGCCACTGGCTGTTAACGGGCCGCTAGGAATTACCTGTCTTATCAGCAAAGATATTTAATTTGAATCCCGCTTGCCAAGTTTGCTATGTCCCATTTTATTGAGTCAGCATGCAATAGAGAAAGACCCATTGCACTCCCGTTCCCTTCACTTGCATCCCCAGCACAAGATTCCCATTTTGGCCGGCGCTCCGGCACACTTATTTCATGAAAGTCTCAGTGTTTGAGCCTGCCCTTTCGGATCAGTCAGCCAAGAGTAAAACCGATGCTGGGAATCCATTGTAAAGGGCAAAGAAATCTCTGCGGGCCTCACCTCTACAACTCGGTACATCTCGCCTGAAGCTTTGCACGTAGCAGGGTGCCTCGCAATGATGAAAGGACTGCCAATGGAAAAATAGTTTCCTCCCAACCAAGTCCCGTGTTAGGTTTTGTGAGCGAGCTCAACAACACGAGCCCAAGTGTAGATGCTGAATCTTTCAAGAGCTGTTCTCCAATGATTCGTTCTGCTGGGGAGCAGATGTTAATATCTGTAAATTGGATGCAAATTTACTTCTCGTGTTTACATAATGGTATTCAAAACCATTAGCAACCTTGTTACATCATGCACTAGTGTACTATACCAGAAATACTCACTGTTTGCTACAGTCTTGTTTATTGTGCAAAATGTTCCCTCAAATGGGAAGAATAAATTGATTTTAAGCATGAAGTATCTCTGGAATATGTAAACGTAGCGTACATAGGGAAAATTTTCACTTTGGCAGCTTTTGCAATTAATTCCGAGACACCTCGTAACTCAACATTTACACAACATACTCGCAGCTTTCTAAATATTTAGATGTCGAACTGAAAGCACGTATATTTACGCCTTCCTGGTCCCTTACTGCAACCTGTCACCTTGGTCAGATACCTGACCTCTGAATTCATACCCTCTTCCTGCAATATCTCGTTATTTAAAGGCTACTGTTCGATGTAAAGAGCCCCATTAGTATGTGAGGATACAGCTAAACACTACTTTGATAGCAGCCTCCAAACATAAAGGAAAACATTTACTTTTCAGACCTCTGCCAGAAATTGCGTATCCTCAAAGTTGATAGAAGCCTTCAAATAAGATTTAGCAGCAAAAAAAAAAGGTGCTGCCAGTTGTCTTCTTGGTTTCTCCCCATGGGTTGACGAAAGCACATCAGAAGTGCTTCTGGGCCAATCCTATCGAAAGGAAAATACTTTAAGACTCAAGGTGTTTATGTGAATTGGAAGCTTTGTATGCTATTTTACTTGTTCCTCTCTCTTTTTTTTTTTTTTTTTCCTGACAAAAGCCCACTCTTTCGTTTCTTTCCCTCCGGATCTGTTCCTAACGCAGTGGTAGAAGTAGTGAGATGAGTCCATCGGTGAGATGATTCCAATGCTGTGAGAAGAGTTAGGCTTGCCTGCCTTTTCGTGACATTCCCTGTGATTTTTGCATGGAGTATGTAAAAAAAGGGACATTTATTTCTGCTTCTGAGACTCTCCAGAATAATGCCTGCGAAGCCCCCCTGCCTGCCATTGTGAGAGAAGCTGGCTGTGAAGTCAACAGCACTCGACTCTCCTTTTACCTCTCTTTGGTCCCTTTCTGCTCTTTTTTGCTGCCTTGAGTATCGCTGTCAATACTGTAGAGATAGCATTCACAATGTTGGGCTACAGGCAAGATGCACTGCTTGAATTATCTCAAAATAATATTAGAAAACAAATCTCAGCCATTGACAAACTTTGGCTGAGAAGATTGCACACAATTACTGCAATTAATTTCTCGTTTAGGCATCTGAAGGGGGAAATCAACTAAAAGGAAGACGTAAGAGCACATTTTTCATTCAAAATGCTCTGAAAGAAAAAATTATTCAAATGAGCGAGAAATGCAGGCCTTTGCCACATGAAGCGTGTGTTCGATAAACAAAAAGAAATTTCTAATTCTAACGGCTGCCTCATGCGTTGTTGAAAGTGCTGATGGCCGATGATGAACTCTTCCTCCTCTTCCGATGGCGTCAAGTTCAGTGACACCTGAGGACACCTGTTACTTAAGTGCATCTGCATATCTTAAAGATATCTGAGGACAGCTCTAACAAGCACGCTTGACATTTTGAAAAGCTCTCTTTTTCCCTGAAGGCATTTGAAAAACTGACATCTTTTGTTCCAAAGGGATGCTCTCCCTCCCTCCCTCCCCTTCTCTTCTCCTCCTTCCTTTTCACTTCCCCTTGCAATCACCTCAGGTTCAGCAAATGCCTGAAGAATGGCCTCGTGTGTGTCAGGTTCCCACATTAATTAGTACAGATTTTCTCTGAACGAGCTGCAATAGATCATTCTGCCAGCTTCGTGTCTGCGGTACGTGAAAATTGGCATAGGTGGACTCAGCACACAGTATGTGAAATGCAGTTATTTACTCTCAATCATCTCTTCTGATTACCTTCGGTTTTTCAAGGTCACAAAATATATTTGCTTCTTGCTGGGGAGAACTTTCAGCAGCCTTTATTTAATCATTCCAAAGGATTTCTCTCATCCTCCCGTAGTGCTCAGGGCTTCACTTAGGTGGGAAATGGGGAAGCAGAGTCTTTGCAAGCTTCAGAAATGTAGTCGTGTCAAGGAACGAGAGACAGCTTTTCTCGGCACGGAGGAAACGGGTCATATTTTTGGATTTGTTGTGTTGCTCCTCATTCAACAGGAGATGCACGGTGAGGTGGGACAGGGTGCTGGGACGGGCCGCAGCCCGCAGCACCGGCCAGGCACTCTGGGCACAGAATAAATATAGCCCTACAGATCCGCCTTTGGGGCTATTTTTCTCATCATCAGCATCATTTTTATAAGCAGTGATTAAAATCCTGGGCCATCCCCTGCCAGACATCTCTGTGCTCCGCGCTGCCCAGCGATTTGCCAGCCTTCAGAGGCTTTTCTGCTCAAAATCAGCTTCTGCTGATGCTACTGTAACAAGACTTGATTCTAACTTGGTTAAATTCAACGTCGTGGCATGGTATTTGAATATTTATCAAGCTGTGGAGAGTTAATGCAGTATGGCATTAATTAGCCTTTCTGCCTGTCGTGTTCTTTTTTTTAGATGTCATTCTTAGTTTAATAAATTAGTTTCTGGAAATGAAGTAGAATGGATTCCAGGGTCCGCGGATGGTTTGCTTCCCACTGCAGCCAAGACGAACGTAGTTTTAAAGCACGGGGTGTCAGCTGTGAAGCAACACCGAAGAACACGGCAGCTTTTTTTTCCCCCCACGTCCAGGAAATTCCCCAGAAAGTAGCTGTTAGCAAATGGATGTGCTTTCCCTTCCAGCTTTAACGATTGTACTAACGGTTACACAGACTCCTAATCAAACTGCACGGAGCTAGCTCTCCTCGTTCTTCATAGGCAACTCAAATTGGTATTTTAAATCCCGTCACAGCTTCATTAGCTTGGCTTTCAGCAGCGCTTTCTGTTTGCGAGTGGTTTTTCCTCCGTGAGGTGTGTAAAACCCAGAGTGATCTTCTGCTGCTGTGCTGCTGGGGGGGCCTCCACCTGGTGTGAGTAACGGCGTTTTACGCCAGCTGCGTTTCTGGCCTGTAAACTTCGAAACATCCAGTCATATAAATATAATTTCATTTCTTCATGGTGTCTACGGCCAGCAATACCTCCTGAGGATCGGTGCACGGCCAATACTGGAAGAGGAAATTGATAGTAAGCGTTCATTTTCTGAAATTATGTCACGTTTTCTTCACAATTCAAGCGGGGTGCCGTGATCACTCAAGGCAGCACAGAAAGCAAACGCTTCCTTTGGGTTTTGCCTCACGAGGTATTGCTGTTCTCAAGCAGATGTTCTAAAAATGTTCTGAAAACTGTCTGGAGACATCTCCGCTTATTTTTATTTTTATTATCCCCAGGAAGCAGAACCTCTCTACGCCCAGATCAACAGACCTAAGAAATAGCATTGTTACAGGCTTGTGGTGCTCCAAGACTCAAACGAACCCCAACAACCTGGCAGGCCTTTGGCTTTCGTGCTTTTTTCCGATTGATTTTGTCTGACAAGGAGAGATGATGCCCTCCTGGACTGGCTCTACGAGTGTTCCTGACGTATTTTTTTTGGCAACCAATGGCAGATTCCTATGGCAGCACAAAACAAAAACTCTCCCTGCTTACCATACCGCGCGTCCGTCCCCGTCCCCACAGGTCATGGGTATCCAGCCTAGGAAATGTTACTCCTCGGTCTTCTTTTAAACATTTGTTATCTTCTGTATGCCACATATAAATAATGAGCATCCGAAATTTATCCAGTATTAGACATTCTTTTTCTTTTGAGCAAAAAGCAGCGTCTGTATGTAGCAGTGGCATTATCATTCAACAGCCTTTTGGGCACAAGTCGGCACTTTTTACGTCACGGTGACATGTTTTTCATCATCATTGACATCAGGCTGATCCTGACCTTTGTTTCCCGCCCCCCCCCCTCCCCGTGTAGACATATTTAAACAACAACGACAACAACAACAATACTGGCAGTGTCATTGGGGTTTGTTTTTTTTTTGTATTTCTTATTCTGTAGTTTTGTATGAGTGACAGATCTAACAGCGAAACGCCTCCTGCGGAAACGATTCCCAACTTGAAACCACAGAATAAAACTGGGTTGTTTGTCCGTCCTGACTGAAAATGTTGCCAAATGGACCTTTCAGTTCTAGCGCATCATGAGGAAGAAATGCTGCTTTTCTGTTTGAATACTCATGTTGTGGGTAGAGAAAGGACATCGAGTCCCACCGAGGAAAGACGAAAGAGTCGGTATTTCCTAGGAAACTCTAAACAAAGTGCAGAAAAAGGAATATTTTTATTTCTTCGATATCTTGCTGCTGTAATGCTATGCAGACAAGTGTTTTCTTCTCTGTGTGCCATTTTTGATGAAAAAAAAAAAATCATTTGCCAAATAATACTGGTGTGATTCTGGTTTAGGAATTTGGACGAAGCGGACTTTACAAATGGGACAAGGATGGCATGGATTTTGGAACTACAAACTGATTCTGTGATCAAATTGTTCATCTTTATCACTTTTTGTACATCAAAAAAATCAAATGGGATTTTTATTTTATAACTTGAAAAAAAAAATCTTACTGTTAAACTCTTTAAATGTTTAAGGGGAAATGGCTTTAAGGAGTTCGAATGAAAATTGCCAGTTTTTTTGTAAATATAAATGTTCTGAAAATTCTTTTACTAATGCCATTACACGGTAGAGAAGGTAGCAAGTTGCAGTGCTTGGGAGGGGTGGCAAACCCAATTTGTGGTTCTCACATCACATACGTTTTTTCACATGCTTACGATAACGGGCTGAAGCTCGAGAGCATTTGCCAAAAGCAGGCAGCTTGTCAGCCACTAGTGAAATTAATGGGGACACACGATTTGATGATGTAGTTTTCACACGGACATGCTCCACTTACAAGAAATCACATTTCATTGACATTCCTTTGCGATTCCAGAACCTCTGCATAGAAGTCACCAAACTGTTTACACGCAGAACGAAAGAATTTAAAACTTCCTTTTTTTACATTGATGAAGCAGAAGTGCAGTGTTTGGGTTCATATGTTTAGCACATGATTTTCATAAAGAATCTATATATTTTTGCCCTACAGAGAATTGTTATACAGGTCAAATGTGTTTTCCTGATGTTCCTATGCAGTTACAGTATATTGAATTTAGTGGTTTAACACTAAAAGGAAAAAAAAAAAAGAAGAAAAAAAGAAAAAAAAAGAGAAAAAAGAAAAAAATAGAAAAAGGAAAAAAGGTTAAAGAAATCAAATGATTAATCAGTTTTTAGGGTTATTGTGCAGATTTTGTTTTTAAATTGACACGTTAGGATTTACATTTTTGTCATGATTAAAATAGGCCTGGCGTTATAAATATTTTACTTTCTTTCATCTCTGTTATAAGCTAAACATGGTTTAGAAGACAGAATAACTGGGGTGGCGCTTGTTGATATGTACAACCAAATCTGACAACATGATTCCAGTCTTTTATTTTGAATTAGAGAAATTAGAGAAATGTGCGTTACAGAATGTATGTGAATGAAAAATTAGCTGTGAATAGACCTAATGAACCTGCAGAGAAGAGAACTTTTATCCCCATTCATGGTCATTTGATGCTTATTCCTTAGTCATGTGCAAACAGCTTTGTAGCCGATCTCATTTTCCCATCCGTAGAAAGATCAAGCTTTCTAACTGGAGAAGATGAATTAAAACTTGGCGGATTGAGTGTTTCAGGATTAAAAGCGGAGGTAAAAGCGTGTCTGAAGGACGTTTCTTTACAAATATTTTCCTAATTTGCACAGTGGTGCTACTTTCTTCCTCAGTGGCTCTTTTGGGTTTTGTCCTACATACGGAACCACAAAGACGATTTTGGTTCATCATGGACATTTGAGGTTTAGTATCATCGGTGCATTTCCACTTATGGGGTAAAACGTTGAAAGAAAAAGAAGAGATTTATGTCTCAGAGGATCCGTTGACGTCATATTTGTAGGAAGCAGATCATTTACGTAGTCCTTGCAACGAATAGGTGCCGAGGGAACGAGGCTGGGGTTTTAGTGTCTCATGAGAGACAGCTGGACCATCACCGTGGACCTTTGTCTTACCTTTACCAACGCTCATAAATAAAAACAAATTCTGAATTGTCTTGTCATACGATTAGATCGTCCTTGGCATGGTTGAGACGCTGAGTTGAGAGGACTCGGAAGGCCTCTGCGCTGTACCAGTATTGTAGATAACTAAAATATCCAGCTTGTGCAATTGTTTAATCCCTCATCCTTCACTAGCACTAAATTCGTCACTTTAAATTTAAAAACCAGGGAATCCCACCAGCCATCCTGTGATCATCCCCCGTAGGTTCTTGATCTTTACCTGTCATGAAAAGATATTTTGATAGATCGTAGTCATCCAAGTGTCTGATGAAACCTTTCATCTAATAACGTACTGGGCACCTTCTTTGCAAAAATGTTTACTCCGTGGTTTTCATTCGTTTTTATTTCTGCATTCTGACACATATTTTTTTAATAAAGATGAGAAAGATAAAATGACTGTTGCAGTACATTTCTAAACCTACTTTAACTTTACCTCAGATAATGACCATTTGTTAACATATACGGACACATTATTTTTAACTTTATGTATAATGCATTCAGCAACAACAAACGAAACCAACAAATTTTTAGAAATTTTCCATTAATTTCTGTAACACACCATGTAATACTGTTATGAATAAAAACATTTTAAAAAGGCGTCATTTCAGTAAGCGTGTTTCATAGCTTTTGCTCTTCTGTGGTAACTCTGCCATTCTTACCGTGCAGCGTGGGTGTCTGTCATGGCCAATTTTTTTGACAGTGGAAATCATAGAATCTTCATGGTTGGAAAGGACCGTTGAGATCATCGAGTCCAACCATACACACACACACACACACAAAAAAGGGCCTCAGTATGAGGAATACCTAATCTGAAGCGCTCTAAGTGTTACTTATCTTGCAAATATTGACCTTGCTGCTTCTAATTGCTGCCTCCCTGTTTTTGGCCTCTTTTGGGGTGTTTTAGGATGAGGATCCCAAACCAGTAGGTATTTTAGTCATCCGTACAATCTCAGGTTCCTGGGAGAGACCACTCCGGGGTGCTACCAAAGCTGGAGTACCTTTGTGGCGTGAGAAGCTGTAATTAATTTTGCTCACATTTTCCTCTTCAAGTAAGATTTAAAACGTGCATTTAAAAATGAAAATTTGGAAAGTAAATAAACCCAGAACTTTCTAGTAATACGTATAGAATTGAGAGCAAAGCCTTGATCCAGTAAAACATTAATGATACCACCTTCTATTTCAGTGGGACCTTTCTGCTGGTTGGGGCAATGCGTAGGGTAGGCTGAAGCGGTTTGCTGGTGCAAAACTCTTGATGCCGCATGCAAAATAAAGTTGTTTGATATTCAGAGGTATCGAGTACTGGATGTCTCAGTCGAGCTAAGGAATGGGACCGTTCTTTGCCAAGCAAGCACTGCAAATATGCAAGATAACCACCTGGAAATTTAAAGGTAAGAAGTGGGTAAGAAGAGAGAGAGGTGTGGGTGTGTGTACGTTTCTTTTATTGTATTTCTTCTTCTTGATCTCTCATCCCTTTCTCATCCACCAGAAACGTCCAGTAGGTCATCCTGAAACATTTATTTCCTTTGTCCGTGAACGTTGTTGGAATACTTGGATCTCACCTAAGAATAAAGGTCATTCTGTTGTGATGAAAACATGTTAGCATTGTCAGTTTGGGTCGGTATGTAGCTAACTGTGTTCAGCTGTCCGTGGAAGGAGGAACACAATCTGTTTCGTTTTCAATGAGCTACAAAATGTCAACTTAAAGTGAAATAAGACACAGCTAAGCATGGTTTTAAACTAAAACGCATTTTTAACAACACAGGCCGAATCTAGTCGTGTTGATATTCATCTGGTAGCCCCATAGTTATATTGGGTTTATGTTGAAAAAGCAGAAAAATTGGCTCATGTTGCACAATTGCTATGCAGGCTCAGGCTAAAGATTCAGAATGAGCGGGTCTGAGATTTAGTCCGGTGACGGTGAGGAATCCCCAAGTAGGAAGGACCTGGCTGTGTGTTGGCCTTGTTCGGACGGGGAAAAAAATCTGATTCTTACTGTAGTGTGTCAATGTTCTATATGACATTAATATCGCTGTTACCTAAGCGCAGTAGGAGGCTGTAGATGGTACGTGAGAGTATCCAGCTCAAACATGATTAGTTCAAGAAATGGTCCCGATGTTACTAATGCTAATTAAGGCCGTGATCTCCTGCAGTAACGAGAATTTATTTAGCAATGGTTTGCAGAACCTACCTGTGGTTTTACAGGAGTGCGGGCTCTGACAGGTCTCTCTTTTCCATGTCGGTGACTTCTGGGAAAGCAATTGATTGTATAGACTGGGAAGATGCAATTTCGACTTGCTTACATTGGATTAAAGGCAATGTTTTATGTGCTTTAATCGCTACGCAGTGACAGTTGCTGCAACAGATAAGCTAACGTCTTTCTTCCTTTTTCTAGGTTGTGATATATGTTTCCATGCACAGTTTCCTTTTTTCTTACTTTTCTTTCTAAACAACTCATGTCCTGTCAGGTTCGTATTTATTAGTTTTCTGGCAAATATTGTTCTCAATCAGAAGAATATCTTTTCAAAGAAATAAAAGGGGATATCTCTTGGCAGTGTTCTGTAGAGGTTTCAATCTATTGTCCACAATTGTCTCTCTAAACCAACATGGGAAGCACGCAGTGGTGAAAGAACAAAGTGGAAGTCCACGTGGCAACCAGAAGACGGAGGGGTTTGGGTGAATGTGTGAGCGTGGGGCGCCTACACAAGCATCTGTACTAACGGTCTTGCTGTCACTGTCCTTAACTGGTGCGTGCCCTACTCCTGCCTTCTGGTTCTGCTGCTGTACGTGGAACCAGAGGGACCCACCTCCTGCTCCTGGCTGTGCTCTCACGTTGCTACTGCAACAGCCATGGTTGGTAAGAGGACTTCTGTCAGCTCTTGTGACGAGGTCTTCCACGAGTTGGTCTCCTCATACTAATTTGCTTTTTAAAATCAGCCCCATTAAAAGCCTAATTGTTATGGTTTTTTTTTTTTAATATCTAAAGCAGAGAGCTGGCATGGGGAAGGAAAAGGGTATTTTTTTTTCTTGCTTTACTTGCTGTCTGAAAGTGTGGGGAAACTGGATTATACATTTCAGCATGACAGTGAGGAATATGGGGAGATATCCTGATACGATTTCCTGATTACCTGTAACATCGCCTGTCTCTTTCTAAAATTATTCTACTGAAGGCAGGAAATATCAGGTCTATTAGTGAAACGACTCTCCGGCTATTAGTTTTTAGAGCTTTAAATAGTCTTATCTCAATGGACGTGTTTGCCCTGTGGCTCATCTATCACCCCTAAAATGTTTTATCAGCACCTGAAAAATCTCAATAAGAAGAATAGCCTCCAATGTTACCCATTCAAGGGGCTTTCCAATACAGAATGTATTTTTTTAAAAAAAAAGGTCTTTTAAGATCTGATATTGTTTGCGGGCTTTTCAACCCCATTTCATAGCTCCCGCAGCACCTCTTCTATAAATACTCCTGACCAGCGAAGAAAGGAAATCACAATAGATTAAAAGAAAACCAGGTTAACAGGCAGCAAATCAATGTCCATTCAGCCTCAGACATTTGTGAAAATAAAGGATTATGAAGAATTATAGCCGGGTGCTGGCAGTGTGAAGACCTTTGGTGGCATCTCTGTCTTCTTTAACAGATAGTTAAAGAAGTTATTAGGGGTCTGAGAAAAGCTCTCGGTGTCAGAAGCCAGTTGTATTAGAAATAAGCGGAAGTTATAATGCTGTAAGATGTTGCGCTTTTTTCCTAATTTTCGTTTACTATTTGACATGCCGAGATTATGAGTGTTTTGTGGTTTTTCTTTGAAAAACTGCTGTTTCTAGTTTGAAGGTGGGGTTGTGCGCTATCTTGAGTTCTAATGGAGAGGAGACAGAGGCAAGGAATGTGGCACGGGGGGGTTTTCTTTCTTTGTCCGCTCCTTACTGCAGCCCCTGTCTTACCGTCTTCACGGTACCTTAGAGTCAGAGGTTTTGAAGTAGAGGGACCTGTGCCCAGTTTGGACCGGGTCGCTATGAGGCATTACTTTTAGTGAATCAAAAGGCAGAAAAGACGAATTCAGCTCAACAAGGTGAATCTTTGATATCTAGGGCTTTTCAGAGACCACCTTCAGCGCCAGACGACGACTGCACTGGTAACAAAAATGGTGATGCAACAGAGTCAGTTGTAGCAAACACCTGCAAACGTTCCTTCGGGTTTCTTGCTCGTAAATGTTACTGCGTATTTGCCACTTTGTGCTCTTCACCCTTAAAATCAGTGGGTGAGCCTCCTCTTACCTTTGAGTGAGCCAGTTGGGGTGTTCTGCAGCAGGAAAAGCATTATGAGTTATGAAGCAGGGAATGAAAAGATTGCCTCAGAGAAGGAGAGAAAACCCCTCTTTTTGCAAAATGCACTAACAGTACCATAAAAAGCTGCTTACTGGCTCCATTCTAACCTTTCCCGGGGAGGGCCTTTCATCTCTCGTGTGTTTCACAGTTGTTCTTTAGACAGGAAACTGCTATTTAAAAAAAAAAATCTTTGGTGAAACTTGTACAGGTTTTATTTCCAGGGATCAAGGGGTCAGAAGCTTCTGTTGGTGTTACGAACTCCGCACAGGATGCGTTGCACTTGAGAGCTTGGTGTTCATGATGGACGCTTAGTGAGGCTTCATTTTCAGGTGTGATGAAACCCACGTTCCGTGACTTACAGCGTTGTTAGCACTAAGTGCTTTGGGACTTAAAAACAGCTCAGCAGACGGCCACGGCTATTACAGTCAGCGACCAAGAAGGATCCAGACTGGGGAAAGA
The DNA here is from genome assembly GCA_013396915.1 of Stercorarius parasiticus. NCBI lineage: Eukaryota > Metazoa > Chordata > Aves > Charadriiformes > Stercorariidae > Stercorarius > Stercorarius parasiticus. The sequence continues at coordinate 1,024,813 of VWZL01003807.1, forward strand.
GGACACAGGCGGAGTTACAAGGCGACGTTCCCACTGATCCGCGGACCCGCTAAGCCCCGAACTGCAAGGACGTGAAGAATGAGCTGTGATGGTTGTGAATTTTACGTGTTAGACCTACCTCCAATTAAACCCGGATTCTAAATTATGTGGCAAACCTGATTTTGCTTTTCAGTGTGGGAAATTCTGTCTCTTGGGTCCCTGCTGTTGTTTCGGCCAAACTTCCCTCTGCTAATTCAGAAGCACCTTGGCCACCACAAAGATGTGCGTGGCGAGAGGCAGCAGAACAGGAGCAGGTTGCTTTGAGATCGTCGCGCGCTGGGATCGCTGTTACAGTTTGCAGTTAAATCTGTGAGGGTGCTCTGTGCACGTAATCCTAGCTTCTCTTCTGCTGCTGTTGAAATATTGGATACGTACCGCATTTCCCAGCCAGCAAAGATCCCACGTATGGAGAGGTCTTTCCTGTAAAAGTGGGGGGGTTTTTTGTCATGCACAAATGATTAACAGGTAAATCAATTGTGTCAAAGGTTGAGCAAGCTGTATCGCATAGGCGCGTCTTGGGTTTTAGGCTGGGGCAAAGTCATTTGAAACAAAAACGTAAAGCAAAAAAAAGGCAAACAAAAAGCTTTGGGCAGCCTAAACTGTCTTTCCTAACAGTTTGTCCTCCGTGTCCAGAGGTGAAAGGGCAGTTAATCACTGCCTGCCTGTTCAGTAACGTTGGGCTAAAAACCAGGCTGCCTGAAACGCAGTCTTTTTATTCGGAGCAGGTTCCTAAAAGGAATCAGTTTATGTGCTTCTCTGTGTTGAGTTGTTATCATCAAGCTGCCAAACTAGAAAGATAGGGCTACTAGAAAGTAGCTTATTTTGCGGAGACGTGGCTCTGCAGTCAGAATAATGTCATTTGGAAGGTAACTGTGACACGTTAAGTGGTATAGCACTTGGCCAGGTAACGATGCTGAGGTTGTCAGCTTTGTTTTGTATTAGTGAATATGATTAATTTTATGTATAGCATCCATCATTCCCATAACGAGCAAATTAAAATGTATTTATTCTTTGTATCATCGAAGCACTCGGGTTTAGCCCAGGGTGAGAAGCCATGCTGTTAGAAGGCATGGTTGCACACAGTGCAAGTGTTCAAGGAACCTCTGCTTGTCCAGCAAGTGGAAGGGTGGAAAAACACGATGATATTCATCGTTTTGTACAGGGAGACACGGATTCAGGGAACTTTTCTGCCTCTAAGACACTCATTGTAGGTTAAGGCTAATTAGGAAAAGGAAGGGAAAGACCGCTGCGTCTCAGGAATCAAAAAGAACTGTACCTGAAGTGAGAAGTGGTGGGACATGGAGGCTGCCTCAAGAGGCAGCCAAAGAAAAACTCTGCAAGGTTTTGAAGATCCAGATCTGCCTTTGAAAGCCCAACTGACCTGATGGGAATCAGCCCTTGGTAAGTTCTCTGGCCCTGTTAGGACCATTTAAGAGAGAGTGACTCGATGTAGTAGCTAGAAAACACCAAGATGTTTAATTTTATGACAGGTCTTGCTTCCATGGGCTCAAGACTTCGGGTACGTGGAGCAGAGGATGTCTATGGATGGGCCTGGCCAGGGCTGGGGGCTCTTGTCCTTCCCCTGCAGCCCGAGCCCCGCTGAGGGGCAGCAAAGGGCACTCGGAGATGGAGGCTTTCCCCGAGCAGTCAGAATAACCGCTCACGCTGGGCCTTCCTCTGGAAGGCAGACATGAAAAGCAGGGATAAATAAATGATTTTGAAGTCTGCTCTATTCCTAGAAAGCCGACTTTAGTTTACTTATCGCTTCCCTCTTGCCAAGACTGGAGTATGTTTCATTTGTTGAAATATTCATTTTCCCCCATCCCTTGAAAGGAGCATTACAAATGAAAGCGTAAATTGCCTCTGGACAGATCTTTGCTTCCTTCCCACTTGCCTCCAGAAAGCCGTGTACTAACAAACGCAACGTTTACCTTGTGAATCTGCCAGGCGCTGGGTCATCTGCTGTTTACAGTGTGGAAAACCGAGCCGGTAATTTATCTTTTTCTACTTGAACCATTTTCAATGCCCCCCCCCCCTCCCCGCCCCCGGCAGAAGGAATAGGAGCGGTGGCGGTTTCGAATCTCCGATGGAACCTTGGAGCGATGAGCAGAGCACGCGCCGCGTTTGCTCCGGACCCCGTCAAACTGTTGCTGCTTTATGCCGTGCTCGGCATCCTGACCGTTCATGGCTTTGGGTGAGTGAATGTTTCCCAAGCCGTGTCACCGTGGGCTGATACGATAAAGAGTGAAAATCAGTACAGACTCTCTGCTTTCACGTTGGATGGCACATAATTGCTGTCTGGAGCGATTTCTGTATTTCTAATGAATAGCGCAAGACATTGTTTTGAAGTTAACGTAGTGCAACGTGTCTGCCTTTAGAAAAATAATCCCGTTTGATAAATCTGAGATGACAAATTGCCACGGTCATGTTGTAATGTGGTATTTGCAACGTGCAGCCTCCTCCCGTGCTAGCTGCCCGACAGCGTGCTGGAGAGACGGGCTTTTGTTTCCTTTGAGTACGTAAATGGCGAGGATCTGGCTGATAGTTGTTTCTTTCTCTGCTAGCTTAATAGATATTGCTCTTTCAGAGGACTGCAGTCAATCAGTGACTGTAATCTTTCCAATCTAACTATATTTTTCCGCTGTTCTCTGAACTTTGAGCTCTGATTTCATGCCTCAGTGAGCTGATGAGTTTTTGTAATTCCTTTATTCCATGTGATTTTTAATACGCAGTAATGGGAGCCCCTTGCCAGGCACTAAATCATACTTAAAGCTTCAGCTGATGCTATTCCTTGTCTCAGTGGAAGAATTGGGAACGCTACTGTGGTAGTTTACTCGTCAAAGTGGGTATGAAAAGAAACTAATTGTCAACATTTTACTACAGCTTCCCACTTAGATTAGGTGCAACAAGGAAGCATTTGTCTGGGATGAGGATTTACTCAGAAATACTGAATCCGCCAAAAGAATGGGCAGCATTTTAGCTGTGGCATCGTGGAAACCTTGGAGACAGTCGTCACATGAAGGGGCGAGAGAGGGGCTGGGGTGAAGAGTAAAGGCTTGTACCTGGGGTTCAAGTTCACTACTGGGATGAACGGGATTGATGGATTAATGACTCTCTATTGCGAACCGAGAATAGAGTCTGAAACTAATGGGTTTGGCCAACTTGAGGAAAAAAAGGCAAAGGGAGGCGCTTAAACCTGGTTTCCAAAAATGCTGAGTGCATGCCAGTCCTTAGCGTTGCAGCTGGTGTTTGTCATGGAAGTGTCCGACCTTGTATCTGTTCATCGTGTGTGGCAGCGAGGTACCAAAGCGCCACCCATACAGCAAGCAGCAGGGAGTGATGGGGCAAGGGCAGCAACTGATGGTGCAGATTTTACTGCTGACCACTTGGCCAGGTTATTTGGTAGGGCTTGCTCACCTTGAGATGAAGCCCAGGTTGGTGGGACATGGGTTGAGTTTCCCATGCTGGCTAGATGAAATGTGTGTCCTGTGGTCGCCCCTCCTGAGTGCTCTGCAGACTTGCTGTCATGGTGGTGGTGTAGAGGACTGAGTCTGCTCTTGGGCATTGAAGAGTGCGTCAGGTTTCATACAGAAGTAATGCCGGTATGAAATGACCACTGAGACCTAGAGGTCACATGGTAGCTTTGGTGAGGTCTAACAAACGTTAGTTCTCTTTGGCGTGTAGTTTTACACGGTTATAGGCCAAGTTGCTCTGTCCTCGCAGTTCGGTGGTTTCACATGATGAAGCTCTTCTGTTGTTGAATGCAGTGGTGAAGAGGAGACCCTTAACCTCAGCAGCTCCAACAAGAGCGTGGCCAACAGCAGGTGGGCCCGGTCGGTGAGCACCCTGCCACAGCCCCGTGACTGCGAGCTCTCCGCCTGGTCCTCATGGAGCAAATGCGATCCCTGTCAAAAGAAAAGGGTGAGTGTTTGTGGTCTAGGCATGAAGTTTGAGAAGCCAGGAGGCAGGACCTCCTCCAAGCCTTGTCTTTTTTATCCATGGGGTTTGGCAAACAGCGGAGAGCTGCTGAGGAAAACCCTGTACAGGTGAGGCTGCGTGCCTTTGCTTTCAGGTGGTTTTTAGTTCTTCAGCTCTTCACCCCCAGTAAATCTAGTGGTTTCCAGGCCGCTTCGCTGTCCTGAGAAGGTGTAAGCCCAGACTTGGTGAAAACACAGGCAGGAAGCCCAGGCTTTGCAGGGACTTTGCTTCCCATCACAGTCCTCTTCTTCCAGCTTCAGCGCAAAACACCATCCCCACTAATGGTCCCCTGTGGGACCTGGAGACGCTCAGTGCCTCTCAGGATTAAGATGCTTTTTCTTGTCTGCCAACGAGCATTTTCTACCCGAGAAGCCCCATCAAACGAAAGTAATGATCCCAATAGTGCGAAGAGCAAAATCCCCGTTGCTAGAGGGACCTCTGCTAACGAGTTGGAGAAGCCGTTCCCAGCCTTACGTGGGAATAACCAGTGGTGGGTGTTGGGAAGAGTGAAGCTTCTTATCAAAGGGTTAATCTTAAAAGCTGGGAAGAAAGGGAGGGCTAACATATTGGACAGAGTAATTGACTGCTTCACAGCAGTGTTGTGGGCGGAAAAAAATCCCTAATGATACAGAGGGCCAAGTAAATACACTGACAGAAAATAACAAGGCATGTCGTTACCAGCGTTAATTGAAAGAGAGGAGATGTAACTGAATCCTTCCTTACTCTTGCAAATGCCCGCACTACCCTGTCAGGCTCATTTAAACAAACTGTCAAAGAAAAGCAAACTTCCCTTCATCCCTTCCAATCCTCAATCCTTCCTTGGTAAAATTAAACCTGTCGCAGATCAGAAACCTTTGAAATGAGGCACGTTACCAGCATCACACTTCTTTGACGACACTTTTCTTTTTTATATGACAGTAGTCTCAGATCAGATCTCCCCGACGCAAAGTTTGTTTTTTAACTAGGCAAGCGCGAAATTCACAATTTCTGTACACATGAGTCAATATTTTTTATTTCATCACAGTACAGATTTGCCCACCTGGAACAACCTTCTCAGTTCAATGGAGATCCATGTGATTACTCTGACAAAGAAACCGAAGACTGCATTACAAATAATCCTTGCAGGAATAGAGTTAGATGTGATGGGTTTGTCTGTGCAGTTACAGGTAAGGACTTACGGAGTGAGAAGTGGTGGAGCTCAGGTGGCATCTCTGACACCACCACGCTGAGCTTTCTGCTTCTACAAGGGTTTGCTGGGCTAAAGAGATGTCAGGACTTGACCCGGGTCCATCCATGACTGTGTTGCGTTTGCGTCAGTGATTTTGAGTTTATTGGCCGACGTCTGTCAGTCTAAAGCGTGTCTTTAAAATCTCCAAATAGGAAATTAAAACCCAGTTATCAGTAAAATTATCAGTAAAATTTGTTAGGACAGGTGGATCGGACAGCACGAGGAGAACATGCATTGGGCATCCTTGACACATGCCCAAGAGCACAGCAGGTTAGGATGGTGGTGCTGATGGCATTTCCCTCCATCCTTATCAATGACTAATTAGTCGGAAGCACTGTAAGCAGTGTGGGGAAGCAAGGCAGCCATTAGCTGCATCCAAAATCTCATCAGCCTCTGCTTTGCATCTGCGCCCTGGCGGCAGAGACGACAGTGCGCAGGGAGCAGGGCGCTGGGGCAGAGGGGATGGGACAAAGGAAAGCGACTCTCATCTCTGTCCCCTGGGATAGTGTTTTGGTGAGACTGAAAAACAGGAATTCAGGAATTATTATGGACGTGGGAAGGAGAGAAAAAAAAAATACCACCTACGAGATCTGCTGAACAGTCTCCAGCACGTTTGTTTTCTCAAAACTAAAAAATTTTAGCAACAGAAAAACTCCATCCCTTTTTACACTTTTAATGAGGGATTTCTTTTTTTTTTTTTTCCTAGGTTGAACAAGGAATTTTAAGGTTTTGGAAGTTTTGAGCAAAACTGAGCAGATGGAGTTTGATGATTAAAAATCTGACGTTTTCCATGCAGATAGAGAGGAAATATTTTCCAGCTAGTTTGGAACCGTTCGCCGCAGGAGTCTTCTATTTTGTTTCTAGACTCCGAGTCGGGGACTGTGCTTTTGCAATATTACCAGTTAGCATGATAATACGTTGGTTTATAAGTAATTTTTGGCTTGCATCCTAGGGAGATGCATTGCACGGAGGCTGCTTTGTAATGGGGATGATGACTGTGGGGACCGGTCAGACGAAAAAAACTGCAAAAAAGTATTTAAAAAATGTGACCAGAAGATGGAGGAATACTGGGGAATAGAGAATCTGGCCAAAGGGTAAGTCCGCGACCTTCACGAGATCTTTCCTTACTTAAGGATAGGAATGATCTTACGTGGCTTCAGACACAAACATTGAACGGAGAAAAGCTGTAGTAGCATTTGCTGTATCCAGGAGTTGGGATCCAACAGCGTTTGGGGTCCTGGTCCAAAGCCTGATGGGAAAATTCTGATGGACTCCATGAGTCTTTTGGAGAGAGATGAGGTGAATAAAAGTCCCAGACGTCCCCAGGAGTACTCGTGCACCCTGCGGAGGTCATCAGCTCAGCTCGCAAATGTGTCCTGCAAGAGCATGGGTGCGATCTTTGTGTTGCCAAAACCTGGTGGGTGAAGAGGGGAATGTCAACACCAAATATTTCTCTAATATCTACAGGTATTTGCCCTTGAATTAATGGGTGGGAGAGTTTCAATAGTTCAGTCATTTTGCACAGATGTAAGTAGAGCTAGACTCAGGCCTAATTCAGTCTATGGGGAGCAGGAAGGACCTAGCCTTTAGGAACCAAGAAACTACTTCAAACTCTGCTTTTGAAATAAAAACGAAGGTTCGTTAAAATCTGAACATCGTTATACCATTCTATAAAGAGTGACTTAAATCAGCATCTTGGTGTCGTGGATGGAAATATTTGATGTGGTTATGATTCAGCAGCAATCCAACATTTATTAATAGTTTGAGGTAAATCAAGAGGTTAAATTCCAGCAGCACGTAGTCATTAACCAGTTTAAGGATTTACACGGTGATTTAACAAAATAATTGAACAGCGACTTGATTACAGATTCGAAAATTATAGGATTCACACTAACTTAACTATAAGGTGTCCTAAATCAATATATTTGTATAAACACCAAAACATATAAACACACAGCATTCGAGGAGTTGTACACACACACACCACCCGAGTCTTTCACTACGAGGACCAAGGTCCCTTTGCAGCAGGCGACTCCAGTGAGCCGACAGGTGCCCCTTCTCCTCAATCAATATGGAGGCCCCACCTCAAGTACTATGTCCAGTTTTGGGCCCCTCGCCACAAAAAAGACATTGAGGTGCTGGAGTGGGTCCAGAGAAGGGCAACGGAGATGGTGATGAGGGATCTGGAGCACAAGTCTTATGAGGAGCAGCTGAGGGAGCTGGGGGTGTTCAGCCTGCAGAAAAGGAGGCCGAGGGGAGACCTTATCGCTCTCTACANGATTCTGTAAACACATACAGACAGACTAACAAACGGAAAATATTTGGATCCAGTACAATATATACACACCCACACTTGTAAAAGCTAATGTGTATGTCACAAACACATAGATAGATAGAGAGGTGGATGAAAGAGAGACTAGCCTATAATTAAAATTTCCCTCTTCTCAAGTTTAGAGTAAATACTGCCAATGCATCAGCATTCCTCAATGGGCAATAATTGCGACTCGAGAAGGTTGACTCACCCTGGCCCTTTAACCCTCGAGGTATTTGCCTCATCTCAGCTCAGGGGAGATGCCAGTCACAGCCCACCGCGATCCAGGAGAACTCAAAGGGTCTCACTAGAGTCGCTATTTATAGGGTCCGAGATAATGGACTTTCATCAGGTACTTTTGCACTCCGGCCCAAGTCGGACAGTGGGATATTCTGGTACATTCCACCAGTTGTGCAAATGCAGAACTTGCTAGATCTTGAGGTTCTGGTATCACCCCCCCTCCTCCTTAGGCCACAATCCAGGTACCGTCAGGAGGTGATCGATTATTGGCTGTTTCCGAGCACTAGGGGACGTGGGAACCAGGTGCACTGAGGGGTTGCCATAACATTCTGCTCCGTTGCCCTTCACATTCTTTCCTATTTTTATGTTGGGTTGTTTTGTGGCCCAGGTTGCCATGTAGTCCAGGTGTTACGGGGTTGCCATAACATTCTGGTCCGTTGTCCTTTGCCTTCTTTCCTGTTTTATGTTGGGTTATTTTTTGGCCCAGGTCGGGGGAAGTTGAGCCAAGCACTGAGTGGCCTTAGGTGTGGGGGGACGTTGCACCACCACACTCAGATGGCCTAAAATCTGAACCTGGCTGTGGATTTGTATTTTTGCACAGCGTGTGAACCGAAAGGGGTGTCAAAATTTCTTGGATTTCTTTTCCATCAGTGAGAGAAAGTGGAATTTTTGTCCTTGTGTGAGTGGGGTAGGATTAGCCTGTATGTTACCAAGCCCCAACTTTTGGGGGATTCAAGTCCACGTCTGAATTGATCCGGCTTTTACTGGCTAAAACTGTGGCAACTCTCTGCAAGATTGGATTGTGTGAAAAGAGTCTTTTCTTAATCTGCAGGGAAGAAAATGCTTTTTACATAAAAAAAAAAGGAAAAGCAAAAAATCATATTGCGAGGAAAAATTATAATTTCCTCCTTTTTCTCTGGAGATATGGCTGCTGCACATGTCATTGCTAATGCTTTGTACTTCTGAGTTTAATCAAAATTAAAAATAATGTTGGACAATTATAGGAACATGCTTCTCATCTCTTTGAAGCTACAATTGCTCAGTAATTTGCTTTTAGTGGACTTCCCTTCTTTTCAGATTGTGCTAAAATTAGAGTTAATATTTTACAGCTTCAAAGTCATTATTATGCAAGTCTCTCTCCCCAAAATAAGGAGAGGCAGATCTAACAGAGGCCTGGAACGCTAATAGGGACACGACATGGACTATTAGCAATTATCTTTTTTTTTAGCAAAGTTTTATCTAACAACTCTCGTTACTATTTGAGTGTGAGTTTGCGGAGGTGAGTGCCGTGTCCTCAGCCGTATGCTGTGAGGGTGTCCTGACGGTGAGCAACAGAAAAGCTTTTATTGCAACAGATCCCATCAGCCTGGTTTAATCACCCCATCTAAAAAGGTTGCGGTGCGACATCCTTTCTCAGCGTAGACAGGTTAAGACTACTGTCCATCATCCACTAAAATCAAAGGAAAACTTCCCAGTGACTTCAAGGAGTAGTTGGACATGTGCTTGAGTACCTAGATCTTGTTCCTTGGCAATTTTCCCTCTCATCAACTGACCGCTGGTTGATCCTTGGCCAACCCAGCAAAGATTATGGCTGATAAACCAGAACAGAGCAATGTGAACTAAAAAGGAGTATGGACGGATGATGTGGGTTGGCAAACCAGTCTTTGAAGATCCTGCTGGGTGCTGCGGGCATCTGGGGATGATCGGGGTGAGCAAACTGGTGGGATGGAGGTGTGGCTGGTCCAGTTTATTCTGCTCTTCCCAAAGAGTTCTGGTAAAGGCTACAGAAGCTGGTGGTGCTGGTGGCAGTAATGCTCTGGTCTCCTTCCTAGCTGGGTGGTGAAAATTGCCCTTCTGAAATTACTGTATTCATTGAAGTGTCAAAATTTGACTCTGTCTTTTGTTTTCTTGTTAATCAGTCGGTTTTTTGTGGAACAAATGGGTTGATCGGACAGTGAAAAACGCAAAACTTTCTTTTGGGGTTTCAAAACAAAGGCGGCCTCAAAACAAAGAGCCCTCCTTAATATTTTGTGTCTTTTGCCTTTCACAGCCAAGTTGTTTGATGTTTACACCTAAATCGATGATAATCTTAATATTTTGTTGTTATGAGCAGTGTACAGGTTAAATATCTTCACAAACAACTTGGAAGGATTGGTTCTTGATCACAGGTACTATGCTGGGGGATGTTCTCCCCATTATATCCTGGACACAAGATTCAGAAAGCCGTACAACGTAGAGAGCTATACGCCAGAGGTATGTGTCAGTTTCATCTGCAAGTAGACGTATCTTCCAATAAATTTAGAGAGTAATATCGATAAAGTTGCATTACTAAATAGTTTTATCAAGAATTAGAAAACTCATGAGATCAAATAGCCCTACTTCTAGAATGTCATCACACCCCTTGCGCTATATGAAGTTGGACAGTCCTCTTGTAGTATCTGTGTACTGGAATAGATGGCAATGTTCCCTGGCACCTTGTCATCGCAAAAACTGAGCTTAACCTTCCCGGTGGCCATTTGCACAAGAGGGCCCAAAAGCCACCCACTGGGCGCGGGGAGGTTGATTTTAGACAGAACTGTGGAGTGCCTTGAGAGCCGGGCTGGGAAAGCTGTGACAGCACACCGTGTGCTTTGTGCGAAAGCAAAGGCACCTGACTCACTTCTGCGGTGCATCAAGGCTATATTTCAAATAATATATATTTGACCTTCATGCTCATGATGACATAGCGTGATATTTTTGAGTGTTGCCCATTAGGAAACCTTTTCCTCTTAGAATTCATACTTTAATTGATGCCTATATTTAAGCTTTCACCTTCTTTGCATAAGATTGGCATATTAAGTAAAAGCCTGAGGTCCTTGCAGTATGGAGGAGATAGTAGCTTCCCTGCTACTATAAGTCAAGTATTCTTGAAGTACCGGTGTTAATAATAATAGCGCTTTGCAATTATACAAGGCTTTTCATCTTCAAAGTGCAAGCATTAATTCATAAGTATATTTGTATCTGTATTCCTTCCCCATGCTTCAGGTATACAATCACCATGCAGGAAATTAAACGTGTTGTTTTTGCTTTCTGTTTAGACCAAAGGCAAATATGAATTTACAATGACTGAATATGACTCCTACTCAAATTATGAAAGCAATGTCCTGAAGGCAAAAGCTTCGCAGTCTAGCTTCAGCTTTGGTATAAAAATAGCCAAACTGTTTGAACTGGGTTACAATTCAAACGACAACAGGTTCAAGAAGTTCATTCAAAGGATGAAAAAATTTTCTTCAACTGTAAGCACTGCTCCACTTAATTCTCTCCTAACGCTTTATCTGTCTGTGTGTGTGTATCGGTTTGATCCCCATCATCAGGTCAACAGCCCGGACTAGGATGAATGAAATCTTTCCTCCCGATTGGATTTTGCAGTTTGTATTGGTCAAGTGTTTCCTAAGGCCACAACGCCTTCGTTTGTGTTTGCAGCACCCAGGAGTTTTTCCATTCCCCTGTCAGCCAGGAACCGGACTGCCTAACCTCCAAAATCAGCCACGATTGAGTGCAGTCCGTCCTGTGCCATGCTGGGCATCCACATTTGGATGTTTCTAGCGAAGTCGTTTTTTAAAAAATGAAACTAAGGAGCAGGTTCAAGTGGCCTCCCCTCCATACGGTGAACTCGCTACTAGGAGAGGTACCAGTGACGCTCTTAGCAGGTGCTCCATGCTGCGCCCCAGCCATGCGATGCTGTGCACCTTGCCCTGCCAGCTGTTAAAAAAGTTCTTACCGCCGATGCCCGAACAGTCTGGCAGGTGCGGGGTGAGTTGGCGCAACCAACACATTGATTCCTCCAAGGGAATCAGCACAGGTAGAATTGGGGTTTAGCTAACGAAGCCAGGAGCCCAGAGTTCCCTCTGCCCTGCGGGTGAGTTTCAGTGACTAATCGAGAAATCTGGGGTGAAAGAAGGGCAAATACAATTTTCTGCAGTTCCAGAAATTTCTGCACGTGTACACACAGTCCAGAAGCCGGTCTGCGGCGTGGATGGCTGTGGTGTGTGCGACCACTGCGGAATGTCATCCCACACGTGCAGGGCCATCCCTCTCTTAGGTGGGCTCAGCCAGGCAGGAGCTGTCACTTGGGTAAATGATAATGCAAACAGCGAAGCCAATCCGTTCAACTGTAGGGCAGCCTTGACAATGACATAGAATGAAGACTGCTAGCAGCCCTTCCATGGGTTTAATTATGGACTAACACGTGCTGCTTTACTTCGGCTGGTGTGGTCTATCTGCCGAGTACATCATTCACCAGATCGGGGGGACACACACCACAAAATACGGATGGCGCGATCACTTCCAGTCTCGTCTGCGGAGGTTTGGTCACAGCTGTGATCTGATGCACCCTTTAAGCTGGCTGGAGATGCTTTAATCTAGAACTCTTAGGACTGCTTCATGAGATTCAGTCTGAGGTAGTGCGCGCCCTCATTTGATTTCTTTTTTTCATCTGTTATTGCTGCAAACAAACCTAGCTCGTGTCGATGGTTTAATAGCATCACTGATCTATGCATCACCCCTCAGTGTAAAGTGCGCTCAGGAACGGCAGAGTATTCCTTGTTGCTATTAAACTTGCATTCGCTTCCTGCAAAGAGGCATTTCCCGTGACAAGATCAGAGGTATATGAGAAGCATTTGCAAGAGATATCCGTAAAGAAACCCAATACTAACTCTTGGCTATAGAGCTACAGAGCTCTATACTGAGCCCCCCTTGATGTGCTTGTCCTGCTGGCTCCAACAACTGGACGCTAAATCCTTTGGACATGACGAAAGACCCCTTCTGTTCATGACTTTTATGCCAGGAAGGGGAGATATAATATATACCCATGTACACGTATCTATATGGAGACATATAAATACGTGTGTGTGTGTGTGAGTGTTCGTGTTTTCTTCTTCCTTTGAATTTTGGTAATGGCATCTTCTGCGGAATGTAAATATAAATTTCGATCAGATAGGGAATTACCGTTTCACGTATAAATCATCATGGTTTCAGATGTTAACTTCTTTCAGGAGAGAGATGGTGAAAGGCAAAGGCTGGTTGACACCATTGGGGGTGGAGCAGTCTCTTGGGATGCTGCTTGTGGCCGTGCATCCCATGTCTGTCAGAGCAGAGCCTGGAGCCTGGCTGTCCCCATGTCCCAGTCGTGGCCTGAGCCACCACCTAACCTGTAATGGGTGTCTCTCCCTCTTCCTCCTTCTTTTCTCTCTGTAATACCGGTCAGAATCCTGATTTTCAGAAGCTAATACTGAAAGTTTTGGTTTTGTTAAGTTAAAAGATTTCCAGTTGCAAACTGTTAACTCCTGACCGGTGTTAATCGTTTAATGGCAAATAACTACAGATTGTCACAAGAACGACACCCCTTACTTCTGGATTCTCTTGTGTTCCTGCATTTCACGTAGTCCAGCAAATTTATTCACGCCCGTTCTGAGCTGGCTGTTGCCATTTATAAACTGAAGCCCCGAGCGCTGATGCTGCATTACGAGTTCCTGCAGAGACTCCATCAGCTCCCATCAGAGTACAGCTACGGGGAGTACCGAGAGCTCTACAGAGACTACGGCACCCATTACATCACGGAGGCTACCGTCGGTGGCATCTACGAGTATACTTTGGTCGTGAACAGCGATGAGCTCCAAAAAGCAGGTATGTGCATCTGATGGTTGTGAAAAAGCTTCGGGGCCAGCTTTCTGGTGGGCAAACCCCTCTGCGGGCACCCAGTGATGGTTCAGGTCTGAGGCCAGAAACGAGAGGTGGCGGAAGGAGGAATCAACGGCATCTCAAAGGAAGCCTGCAGGAAATATGGGAGTAGGAGTGCTTTATGGCAGTGAATAAAGAGCCCAGTTTTCAAAGCGTGTTCAGCATCGTGGGCTTCATCTAGCTCTCAAGCTGTGGGTGCTGCCAGTTCATAAAAAGGGCCCTGTAGCAAGTCTTTTAGACGATACGTTTTGGAGGCCGACAAGATGTTGAGATGAATGAGAATCGGGTAGCTTAACGCTTTTGTTAGCTTTGAAAACCTTCACCTAAGTTCTTTTTCCATTGCCTTTCAAATGACAGTTTTGAAACACCTTTAGCCTCAAGAGCTTTTCCAGCATGTAGGAAACAGTAAATAATTTGCCGGGTGGCTCTTGTGCCTGACATTGCTCGTGCTCTTTGACTCTGGCTTCTTTTTTTGCGAGAAATGATGATTGTTGTGTAGGATAGAGCCAGCCGTGTGACATTAATCAATAGCTGCACTCTCTTATTTATTCATTGGCATGGGAGTGAGGAACTGCCTTCGCTGTCTATTTGCGAAAGCATTTAGTGGACGCTGCCGTATGTGACGCTCAGGCCGTTTGCTCTTCTGCTGTCTAGGAAGTCGCTTATCCTGTAGTCAGGTACAGCCCGGAGGGACAGAATTTAGAGTCAGATTTCAGATATTCAAAACCTTAGCACTGCCCCATTTCTCAGGTGTTGGTGTGGGCCCGTCACAAGCCATGTTTGTTTGCACTGATGGGTGTTATTTTTTGCATCAAAATGCTACCTGGCGGTGTCTGCTGCCTGAGGCCAGGATCCTGCAGTAGTACTGGCATTTTCACACTCTCCCCAGTGCTGAGCCGGGCTGTAAGCCCTCACCGGGGTTTGGTAAGTCCAGTGTGAGAATTCAGGTTTTTCCCTTCAAATCCATCATCATGTTTCTACTGTCTGTGCTGGAAATCAAGTCTTCTTTTGCGGATCCAGCATCACACGCCGTGTCACTTGGTTGGTACTTCCACTGCTTTCACATATAATCCAATATGCCAGATGTGTCTGTGGGTCAGGATTTGATACTTTCTGTAGGAAAGTAGCGTGGCAGGAGAGAGATCTGGATCGTGCTGTACATCCTTATGTCATAAAATAGTGACATCCTTGTGTCATAAAATAGTGGTTCCTGCCTTCAGGTGCATATGGACTATGAGCATTAATAGGGACCATCCTGCGTCAACCCAAAACTCACTGCATCCTCTTTCCTGATCTAGAAACTGGCCAATATTGGATGTATGAGGAGAGCATAAGAACAGGACAGCCACAAAGTGATACTTGCGTTGTGAGCTCAAGTAACGGGGAACAGTGGGGGATTACAACAAAAAAAAGCAGAAAAAGAGATACTTGAGTGTTGTATCTGGTGTTTCACCGTGGTAACTGCTTAAATGAGTGTCAGGACAGCAAGGAGTTTGGAGGAGGACTTTGGGGAAGAAGATATGATGGATTTACAGCTTTTTAGGGCAAATTCTTACATGCCAGGAAAAAAGTTAGAGTAGAGCTTTGTGGAGAAACTTCCATGAAACAATGAAGGCTCTTCTGGCAACAAAGAGTTGGAGATGTGAGCTAGCAAAAGGAGGAAAAGCTACTTCATCTGTTACTCCTAAAAAGCCCATCTCCTGATGATGGAGATGGGTGGCGGGTCGTCAAAGATGTTTGGTGTTAAGTCACAGACCAGTCTCCCACCCATTGCAGCTCTGCATAACCCAGTGCAGCAGAGTTGGTCATTGAAAGCCTCTTCCAGCATTTACCTTGCGTTTACTCTTGGTTTCAGAGTTCTGTAAAATGTAGAGGTTCCATTTCATTTCCTATAGTTCTGTTAAATATTAAAAAAAAAAAAAAAACAAAAGGCTTCTTCATCTCATCTTCTTTTTCTCCCAAAGGAAAAATATTTATCAACTCACATTTTCAGTGTGTATGGACGTAAAACATTGAGCAGTTGTATTAAAATGCTACATTTTTTTGGTGTGCGTTTAAGGTTATTCTCTGAGCGATGTCCAGAAATGCGCACAGCATGGCTTTAGCATTGGGGGAAGTATTCGTGCTGTCTATCTGAAGCTTGGAATAACTGTAGCTGGCTGTAAATCCCTTTTAAAAGAGATAGGAGGTAAGCATGAAACACTTCTGCCATTTCATTTCTAGCCTTTGTCGTAGTGAAAAGAAGATTTTTTTGATCTTGCCTGCCTGAAAGATTTCTCCACTCCTTCACAGCCGCTTTTGAGTCTGCTGGCTAACCCCAGCCAAGCTTAACAGAGGTGTAGATGTCTCAAAACTTGGGGTTTTTTGCAAGGTTTTCTTTGCTGGGTAGAGAAGAAATATCGGCTCAGTGTCCCAGGGAAAAGCAGGGACTGATCAGCCGTTACCCACCTGGCTGGTGCTATGTTACCAGTCCACCCACCTCTCAGCAGAGCTGCTTTTTGCACCCAAAAAAAGCCAAATGGGGAAAGCGGGGAGGTAATGGTGATGTGGGAGCCTCAGGGGACACGTGGGAAGCTGGGGCTGCTGCAGTGGGAGGAGGGTGCACCTGAAGATATGCGGAGGAGAACAGGCAATACTCGTGGCGGTGAGGAGCATCGGGCTGTGGAAGGACCTGCGAGCTTATAACCATAGGCAGGAAATTTAGGGGGAAAGATACAGGGTGCAGGAGAGCAGGGTGGGGGTATTGGTGCAAGGGAGCAGCAGGGGCACAGGCTTCCTTTATTAGGAGGACATTCTTTCCTGTGAGGGTGGTGAGGCGCTGGAACAAGCTGCCCAGAGAAGCTGTGGCTGCCCCATCCCTGGAGGTGTTTAAGGCCAGGTTGGACGGGGCTTTGAGCAACCTGGTCTAGTGGGAGGTGTCCCTGCCCAGGGCAGGGGGTTTGGAACTAGGTGATCTTCAAGGTCCCTTCCAACCCAAACCGTTCTGTGATTCTGTGATTCAGGTGTGAAACATTGTGGCCTTTTTCCTTTCCCCTCTCAGTGGGATGGGTCGTACAGAGGGGGGTTTTGCTGTGAGCGTGTCTCTCATCTGCAATCCACAAAGACATAACCTGAGCAGAGCCGGCCACTTTCTGAATGCATTTTTGCAGACAGCACCGCCAAAAAACAGTATGTGGAAGATTTCGTTGCCCTTGTTCGTGGCGGAGCGAGCGAACACATAACCACGTTGGCTTACAAAGACCTGCCGACGCCTGCGCTCATGCAGGAGTGGGGAGACGCTGTACAGTACAACCCTGAAATCATAAAGCTAAAGGTACTGTATCCATCGCTTCCTTCAGCCTCGCTTAGCTGGGCGCCTTGGAGAACTCTGTGTTTAAATAAACAGGGTTTAAAAGAAAAAAAAAAAAAAAAGAGAAATGTCTAGGGCCAATGATAGACCTGTGTTTTGCAAGGTGGTTTCTCTAAGACTGGGCATTCGGAAAATCAAAGGTGTGATGCGTTAGAAAGGGCGATGTGGTTGGAACGACGTGAATTCAACAGCTTTAATCCTTCTAACTTGGCTGTGCAGATGTGGTCGCTTGCTGCCTGCCAAGCAGGTCAGACTATCCACTTTCTGTTCTACCAATGTATCTCTTATCAAAAAGATATCTGGCAGCATATATTTTTTAAGGACTTTTTTTCCCCTGAAATTTCTACTGTCTTCCGTGAGCACCGGTGTCTATTTAGCACCAATTCTCTCTGGTTCAGGAGGTCAAGTAGTTCACCGTATATGCCTGGGTGTTTGTGCAGCAGAGCTAAGCCTTAAAAATATGAGTTAGGTTTTGAAGAGTCAAGGTTTTTTGATCCGGAAGAGTTTTAGAAATGCTAGGCACTGTAAAAGTAAGCGAGCAGAAGTATATAGCGATTCCGCCTCATCATTTTTAATGTCAAAATAAGTTCACTCTGAGTGAATAGTACAAAGGTGCAAGAGAACATCCTTTTAACCAGGAGTTCGGACTGCTAGTGGTGGAAGTTAATTTTATTATTGTGTAGTCGGTTTTGGTTGTAAAATTTAATTTCAGGCAAAAATATATTTGTAAAAGGTGTTTGCTTCTCGTTGAAAATTCTGACTTTTCACTTAAAAAAAAGAAAAAGAGGGGAATTCTAAAAAATACGAAGCAAAGCAAAAAATCGGTAATTTGGAAATACATGCAGTAATTTTATGATTGTGTAATTGGTTTTCATTGTAAAATTTAATTTTAGGCAAAAATATTTATATTCGTAAAAGGTGTTTGCTTCTCGTTGAAAATTCTGACTTTTCACTTAAAAAAAAGAAAAAGAGGGGAATTCTAAAAAATACGAAGCAAAGCAAAAATGGGTCATTTGGAAATGCAGCCAGTGCCTGTCTGGGGCTTGCTGCAGCGGAGGTGACGTTCCCAAGCCCCTGGTGTGGACAGACCTTCCAGAACCGCTCTGAGAGGTCTCTGGGCAGGAGACAACATACCAATGCAACCTCCCGCGCTGGATCCCACGGACACAAAACTCTCCCACAAGAAATTGCGACGTTTCTTTGTCTTGCCTGGCATCGGTGACCAGGCTGCCCAGTGAAAAACCTCAGATGGCTGTAATTCAGATTTGGTATCTGTAATCCTTCATTTCCATACCAATATCCCCGTGGGGCTTGGAGATCAAAAGTACCAGCAGAGTGTGACTAAATGTCAGCCCAGGAATGCTTAGTTAGGGAAAACTAAAGCAAATCAGTTCATAAATCATCTGCTGAAGGGACTTGGCAGGTCACTCTTAGTGTATTTCCTCATTTGTATGATCTGAATTCAAAAAGCAAAGTATGGATCACAGATAATTGATGAAGAGTGAATGTACAGCAGCAGGAAATGAGCATTTTTTATTGAAACATTCTTCTCTTCCTTGTAGCTTGAGCCTGTGATAGCAGTAGGGTGATCTTTCATGCTTACTGCGCTGCCGTGGCCTGTGCGGCAGGCATCTCTATAGCAAGGATGGGAATTTGGGATGGATGCTCTGGTGACACGTGCCAATGTCGTCCCAACGGCATTAGTGGGTGACTGGCAACGTTGAGACCGCGCTTTAACTTTCCCTTGCTCTCAGGAAAAAAAAAATATGACCGAGTCAAAGTCTCCTTGGCCCCTACTGCCCGTTCACCGTGCTGCGCACGCCCTTATCTTCTCCCACCGACCCCACCTGCGGGTGAAGGTCACAGTCCTCTCCCTTCTGAAGGCAGTGGAAACCCTTATCTTGGCTTCATAACGAGAGAGATCAGCCTCGAAATGCAGAAGTGGTTAAGGTGAAGGTGCAGATGTGAATGCCCGTGTCTGTGCTGTGTGGCTGTACGAGGAACGCAGGAGGTTCTTGTGAGTGGGTTTTGGGGGGGGGGACCTTTTTTAAATCAGAGCGAGAGCGCACTCGGGAAAGGTAAGTTTGAGCAAATCTGATTTAAAGATGTCAAAATTTGGAAAATGGATGGGAAAGGATTTAATGAAACTTCTGTGGAACTTTGCCCCTTTGTCAACTAATGGTACGGCTGTTGTATTTTATTATGCGTTTTCTTTGGTGTTGTAAAGCAAGGAGAGGATCCCTGTAAGTATTCCTGACATCGCTGCCTTGTTGTTCATGAGGTTTAAGGAAATACTAATGGGAAACCTGGAGCCCATACCACGAGGCCTTCATTTCCCTCTCCAGCTGTGCTCCCACCGAGCCCTGCGATGCTCGCACCACCCTGAGCTTGGAAACAAATGCGGTTTCTTCCCTCCTTTTAGGCAGAGCCGCTCTATCAGCTGGTGACTCCAACTGACTTTGCTAATGCAATCACAATAAAGGAAAATCTGCGCCGGGCTCTCGATGAGTTCCAGATGGAGACCAGTTCTTGTCGCTGTGCTCCGTGCCACGGCAATGGCATCCCCTTTCTGCAAGGTAGAAGCATTTTGCATCTCTTCTATACCCTCTAAGAAATGAGCTGGGAATTTGTGGGGAGCGAGGAAGCGTGGCCAGTAATCTGCTCTTTAGTTTCTTCTGTCATTTCTCTTTCAGGTAATTAAATTTTATTTTTTTTTTAAAGTTGGTCTACTTGTAGAGTGCCACCGGTAAGTAAAGACAGCAAAGTCAAGGGATGAGCCCTGTTAATGGGAGTGAGCATCTGTGTCAGTTTTGTGGAGGAATTTGTTCCGTCTCAATTATGCATTAAAAAAAAAACCTTGACATCTTTAAGTCTCCTCCTTTGCTTTTAAGATTACTTCCATCCTCCTAGAGAACTGACTACTGTCTCAGCATTAATTAGCGTTTGTAAAAAGTGTTTTGAAGATGAAAAGCACCATATAAGTGCCAAGCCCAGTTATCACCACCACCTCCCCCCATTTCTAATAGAAGCTGTCCTCCTTTGTAAGCAGGCTGTGATTTAAAAATGAAGGGGAAAAATAATCAAATTGAATGAAAAGCCACGCTGCCTAAACAGAGATATATGATGTGATGAGAGCTTCTAACAAAGGGACCATTTTGTCAAGTGCAGTAATTCTGATCTGCATCTGCAAAAGTCCTGATGAGAATCGTTATCATCTAAATGTATCTAATGCAGAAACCAGCGGCTTCAGGTACCAGCTAGTTGATTGTAGCACTTAAAGGATTCGTCTCGTGATTACCCTTGTTTAAATAACTTTTTAGGTGCTGACTCAGATTAGCGTTTCATTTAGGAATTTCTCCACAAGAGGTTTTAAATGACTGTTATTTTCCAAAGTGGGAGCTTTCCTCCGGGGTCCTGCCATGGGATGCGCACCGGGCAGCCGGCGTGGCGTTACGTGGACTTTTCCTTTGCCACAAAACCAGGCTGGGATGCTCCGGTCTCGGGTGCTCATTCCTGATGCTGCAGTTTCCTCCCTCTCTGCTCAACCAAGATAGCTTTTTTGGAGAGGAGCAGGGGGACTGGTGGTACCTTGGGTTGCCGAATTTCTGCACCGGCGTGGCTGGGGTTGAGGCGCAGTGCCGCGGCAGGAGCAAATGGCTGGGGGAGGCGAGAGGGGCGGCGGGGTAGTCACAGCCCCCCTGCTTTATTGCTATTTCATACTTTCACCATCGGAGAAAAATGCTGATGTCATTTCACCCGCTGTCCCTTCCTCACAGAAGATGGAGCGCTGAGAAGAAATGGGTGTCCGCAGGGAAATGTGACTTGAAGTCTCTAATCCCACCATCTCTGCTTACTTTCAGGATCTGAGTGTAAATGCCTGTGTCCCCTTGGCTACAGGGGCACTGCCTGCGAGATCAGCAAGAGGAAAGGTAAGAGGGACCCCAAGTCTGAGGAGACGGTCCCAGCAGGATTTCGGAGTGTCCAGGAACGGCAGATGATGGATGGGGAGTGACGCCCAGCGCTGGCCGTCCCCACTCTGCCCAGCCCAGTGCAGAAGGGATTCGGGTCCTGCAAAGGGACAGATGCACTTTGCCTGCCCTCTTCTGAATTTCTGTGCACTCACAAGCAGGCGGCTTTACTCTTGCAGTTCGAAGCTGCATAAATGCACCTTGCAATTATATCAAAATACGAACTACCTAATTTTACAATCCGTGACAAGCCGCAGGTCTCCTCCAACAGCTCTGTTTCCTAAGTTTTTCCCTTTGATACAGCCAGTATGTTGCAAACTGCTTTCCCCCAGATATACTACCATGCGTTTTAATCTTAAAATCTTATTACGTTGTTTTGAAGCATTTATTGGTGCTTCGTGGTCACTTTGGATCGCTGCTGTCTCCTGACTGATGTTCGTAACTCCTTCTAGTTTAAGATGATCCGTGAATTTGATCGTTTTGTTTACTTCTTCCAGCTCATTAATTTAGATGCTAATCAATACCAGATCTCAGGCACCCAGAGGTCTGGCACCGTCCCACAATTTGATGCACTGCGTTTATCATTGCGCTTTGTTTACAGTCTTTTGTCCAGTTCTCATTCTGCATGACCGTGTCCTAACTAAGCCAGGCTGAGATGGCATTTTTAAACCAAGATTTCACCAAGCAGAGGGTCAATTTTGTAGGTGTTTCTAAGGAAGCCCAGGGAGCCTTAATCCGTGGAGTCACTTACACCTTGTTCCAGTCTGCTTACCACACGCGTAATCGCATCCGACCCTCCCAAAGACTCACATCCATCCACTTGTCAACATGCAACTTCCTTTCTCGCTCCCCTTTCCTCCTTTTATGTATTGCCTCCGTGTTCGGCTCCGCGAGTCTCAGGGTTCTGAGTTTATGTCACTCACATGCTCAGGGTCCAGAAGAAACAGTGTAATAGGGAAAGCAATGGATGGAGAGCTGAATATTCAAGCTGTTGTTCAGTGAAGAAGAACATGCTAACATTTCCCCGAGCACCTCAAAACGTGGCTGACAGGAGTTCAGTTGCTCTTTTTCTTACCTAGGCTTAGACTGCGTCAGAGAGAGAGAAACACCCCACAAGCAAATACAAAGCTAATTGATTTCTTTTTTTTTTTCCTTGACCTTTCTGCATAAAGTGTAGTTTGAACAAACACCAGCAATTCCAAACAGAGAATTAACATCTTTAAAACGATCACTCTTTGTTAATGACTCAAGTGTGTTCTTAGTGGTGGGGACAGGGCAGAGCTGTTTGTATTTAAATACGATTCATGGAAGCTGACAGGTCTTCCCATGGAAAGAGCTGCCTTATTCTGACAGTCCTTTCTGGCTTTGGTTTGTTGTTCTTTTCCAGATGCTGCTATTAATGGAAACTGGGGTTGCTGGGCCAGCTGGTCGCCATGTTCAGGAGGTCAACGAACAAGGAGACGACAGTGCAACAACCCTGCCCCGCAAAATGGCGGTTCATCATGCTCAGGGCCAGATGCTGAGACGGTTCCTTGCTAGAGGGAATCATTAGGAACTTTACACAAAACTGATGAGCAGTTTGCAATCGGAGTGGGAAGATGTCACCTGGCTGGCTTACTGAGTTGGCCTCACCTATGGGACTCATCCAAAGGAATTGAAGTGGGAACATTTCGGAAGACACTGGGAGCTGGGTGTGTGTTATGAATCACACCTTTTGGACGTGCTTTGCAGTTGTCCCATGGGATTGAATGTGCTTACTGTTCTTAATATTTTGATTTTTCTTTGTCTTCATTGCAATGGTCCAACTGAGACATGCTTTACCTCCTGCCCTGTTTGGTAGCTGCGTGATTTTAAATTTCCCTGTCTTGTTTTTGAAGGTTCCTTTGAGATAAGAAAAGCCTGTTTGATCTTACGTGCACCAGAATGTGCGCTAATATGCAGCTTCTGTGAAGACAGCTGTGTCATGTGGAGCAAAATACAGCGTATTAAAGTCTAAATCTCTATAAGCACAATAGTATCTAATGTGACATTTAAAGCCGCTGTGCCTCACTACTCCAGTTTCCCAATTTGTTGTATTTAACTTAAATTGTCTGTCGTATTAGAAATTGCCTTGAAGGAGTGAAAACCAAATTGTGAAGAACAGCCTGGTGACACCAAAGCATTGTTAGACTATAGAGCGGTTGTACTCCTACCGCAGTGATGAGCTTCCTCCTGTAGAACAGATACACTGAGAGTTATCGGATTCACCCCGGTACGCTCAGATACACCGGTGCTCTGGTTCCTTGGGAAGGGGGAGGGAAGGACAGAGGGATGCTACTGGGATGGGGAGTTGGAAAGCAGCTGCTTGGAGATATTGGAAGGCAGGAGAGATGGCTGCACTTGCAGGAGAGGCTGGACCTTCTGCACCCTGACTAGGGGCTGCCACGTCTTTGCACATCCCCTGAGGTCTTCTGGCCTTAGTAGTTGCCTCTGTCCCAAACAGGCTCTGGTTCATCCATCTGATCCCGTGAAAGCCTGGGTTTGAGCAGCTGCACTGCTAGTCCACTCAGGTTAGGACATCCGAGATGGAGAGAGTTTGCTACGAAAAGAGCCAAAGCAAAGTGAACGCTTTGCCCTTTGTATCGTCTCTGGAGCCCTGCATCGCAATCCAGGTCAAACAAATGAGGAACTTGTAATATTGTACTATTGTGCACCGTTTCATGACTGACCTGGGCTTGGCTTGTTCCAGGGACGTGCCTCCTACAGCATCGGTGGTGGTTAATGATTTTTGCAAAGGCATTTGTCGGGGAGACATTTTACACGCTATAAAATAAACAGCAATAGCTTTGCTCCAGGAAAACAATTCCACCAGAGCAAAGTTGTTCATAAATGTTGCGAGTCTTTTACATCTGCAAGGTCAAACACTCTTCCGAGGGTTTTTAGCAATGCTGGTGATGATGGGTTGGTATCGCCAGTTTCTCTCCTTTCAGACTGACGTTGTCTAAGTGTAATTCTTGTAGGAACAACTCAGGCTCTCTGACATCTGAACAATGGAACGCGCATTTAGTTGTAGCCCTCATGCCGCCTCCACGCTTATCGACAAGGTTTCTGTGACAGCTTTAAGAAAGGAAGAGCACATTGCATATGTAAAAGAAGAGTGCTCTGTACTCATTAGGGGCTTCATAATTGAGCTGCCAACCCAAAACATTTCCATTATCCACTGTGTAACTGTGGTATCTTTTGTGTGATAGAAATTTGCCAAGAGGCTCATTTAGGGTCATGGTCAAAGAGGTCACTGCTTATGTAAGTATGATATTCTTCAAAGCTTTTTAAAGAGACGCTGTAGAAGCTGTGCAGCAGAGGACATGATCATGGTTCATGGGTGCCTGTGAGGACACATACTGCAGTGCGGTTGCCTGTCCTTCTCGAGAAGCATCGATGTAATCTGATGAGGGAACCTTCTCAGGTGAGTTGAGTGGCTTTTGCAAGTTTGACCACCTTTCCCAATCATCAGGCTGGAGTAAGCACTCTGACACGCAGCCATGGTGTGTCCATCCACTGCTACGGCAAGCAGAGCCAAGTGTAGCAACCTGAATTTGGACTGTTGTTCCCAGATCAGAAAAGCCCAGACTTTTTGAAGTCGCAGCACCTGGGCTTGGATATTTGGGGGGTTTTTTTTGTAGGAAGAGAGGAAGCGAGTTGACAGTCTTCAAGCAGGATAGTCTAACTGAAGTATGATTTCAGTAGTGGTTGAATATTGAGCCTATAGGCTTAGAAGCCTCCCATAAAGGACAGAACTTTTTCTTGTCCTTGTGATTTTATGCTCTGATTCAACTAACTAATGATTTATTATGACATGGAGGGTAATAAAAAATACTCTGCTGAAGCTTTTATTGTTTCATTTTGGTATGCATTAAATTTTGGTGTTATCTTTAACTGGTGTCTCTAACTTCCACTTTCTGGGTAAGTTTAGATTAATAACCCATGTATGGAAACTTGGGAAAGCTGTGGGCACGATGCGTGCATGTTCAGCGCTGGTTGCACTGCTCTAGCCCATTTCTCCGGTTAAGACACTTGTCTCAATGGGCTTTACTGCATCCCGTATTATATTTTCACAAGCAGTTTGCTGTTGAAAAAAAGAGATTCAGTAAACATGGAGAAGCTGTATTTTCTATACCTCCCCGCTTGAAGATGTTGCTGCTGTGGTGTGTTGCTGGATCTAGTCAACATGGCTTAGGAAGCTCCCAAAACAGTATTTTAGGTAACTTTTAATTGTCACATCCAGCTTTCCCAGGACAAAACCAACTTGACTCTTGCAGTCCCTACTATCTCCCTCAGGAGTGGGTAAATCAGGCTGGTTTCCAGGCTGGTTTCCAGCCTGGATTCATTTTTTCCCTTTCTTTTCATGTCATGTAGACACTTTATGGTTATCTCTGAGGCTGGGACATGGTCTAGGCTGTAACTGGGGACTTGCAAACTCTGTGGTAATCACAGTATTGCTAAATTACTTTACCATGCTCCTGTTTCTCCTGCTATCAGGTGAATATAGTTGTTCCTCCCCAGGTTCTCTCCTAGACGGAGAGATTCTGTTGAAAGCGACCCAGCGAGTCCACGCAGAGGTGTCAGCGGTCCCCAGATTTTCAACTCCTAGTTCTTCTACCTTGATGGCTGAAGAGCCCAGTGAGCACCCAAGACAACTGCCAGATTTCAGGGCAAATTATGCCTGCAGATTTGTCTTCCTTTTGTATCCTATTTTAACACTCCCCTGCTTCTGTAAATCAACAAAACTAGAGATGAAGGCAGTAATTATTACCATTATGAATGCTTTTTTCTTAGTTATTTGTAATGGAGCACCAAGAGTCTGCTGTGTTGGGCATGATACAGCAACCCAACGCGTGCCAGTCCCTCCCCAAACGCTGCAGAATCTGGGAATTCTTTTGTTTCGGGTTTTTAGGGGTAGGATTAAATGTTTTGTATCTTCCTGTGCCTCTGCAGTTCACCGTATAAAAAGGAAGGCAGCGATTTTTGAGCCACTCCTGCTGGGGAATTTTTTTGCCTGCTCTAAAATCGCAGGCTGGCAGGGACGCAGGCGTTGGGGTAGTCGGCGTGACATTGACCCCGAGGTAGAAAACAGCTTTGTCTCAAGTGGCGCCCTTATCTACTCTTGCTGTTAGCTGGTTATCTGGAGTCTGCACCTTGCAACCTCAGGTGTATTGTCATCAATCATTTGCTATTTTCTTTTGCGTACTGGTTCCTCTCTGCCCTTCCTTTGTTAATAACCCAGTTTGCCTATATCCATAAAAATATCTGATTGCGATACCATTTATCCAAAGCACCATACATCCATCACGTACTTATGAGCAAGATAAACAAGGTCTCCTGGGAAATATGCCGCAAGAAATATATAGGATAAATAACTATATCAAATGTATGTCAGTGTGCAAGAGGGGAAAATCCATTCATTAAAGCCAGGGTACAACTGCAGTGTTTTATTGTACCCTCTAAGCTTTACATTTAAGTAAGAAATGTACAGTTTTGCTGCTTATCTCATGGAGCGCAACTCTCATGCTGGCCACTTCGGCATGAGATATATTAGCTTCTTTGACTGGCATTGTAAATGCGTAATTGCTCATAATCTGTTTTGTGGGGTTTTTTTTCCCCTCCAGATCTTGCAGGCGGCTTCTTCCTTTCTTTTGACTTCGGCTTCGCTGCTCCCGAGTTTCTGCCGTGTGGATGTCTGAGCCCTGGATGTGGAGTGGGAGGAGAGGGGCTCCTGCCCAGCCGCCTTTGGCGTTTGAAGGGAACCCTTGGCTTTGTATTTCGTTGCCCTGGGCTGCGAGGTGAGCCGCGAACTCTGCCCCGCACGTATCCTCGCTTTCATCTCTGTACTCCAACACCCCGGAGTTCAAAGCGGAGAATGAACAACTGCAGGCAAATCCCAGCTTTTTTGCTCTTATTTATAGGTGTTTCCTGGTGGTATTTCACATGCGGTTTCTTTCATCACTTGTATTTATTCCCTTTTTTGTGTGGTTCTCCAGCCTGTGATGTATCCTGATAGAAATGGCTCTAAAAGCTGAGGATGCAGGTTGCCTTCCTGCAGGCCCCGTCCCTCCCCAGCCTCCAAGGCATCCCATCTTTCTGTTCATTAATTTCTTCCCTCTGGTCCCAAAAGAAGCACACTTGGCTTTCTAACTAAGGTGACTTCATACTTGCTTGTTTTCAGGCATTTTCCTGAGTCCTAAGCAGTCGGTGTAAAGGTAAGAATCGCCTATGAGCCAGGCAAGTCCGTGGTGTAAGATCACTGTCTAATGTTTCTACATAACCTGCCAGCCCAACGCCAAACAGTATTGATAAAAACACAGATGGGAAAACTTATTGTGATCCTTTCCCATTCCTCTGGGATGTCTAAATCGTAGCGATATATGGGTGCTTCATGCTGCTGCATTTTCCTGACATAGAAGACATCAGATTCAAGCCCTTGGGAGAAAATTCATCTCTGGGTGAGTATCACCTTCACCTGGCAAAGCAAAGTTGGCAAAAGGGCCACGGCTTTACCACTCATCATAGGGATTTTTCACAGAACAATTACATCTCAGAGTTTGAGACAACGTGGCTTGTTGTTTTCATGTACAAAACCAGCCTATGGTTTCATTTCCAAGCAAAAGAGAAGTGGTGGAAAAATTGTCCTTTGGCAAACACGCACACAAAAGAAAACATGGGGCCATTTCTTCAGGTAGCATAAATCAGCTGCTGTGAAGGAGCGACACTGATTTACATCAGCCAAGTGTCAGGCTCTAAATCACCGCTGACACGCTGTTGAAAAACAAGCATTTCGAAGAATCAGAGCTATAGCTGAGCAATTCCTTTCACTAAACCACGATTCCTTTCTACTCCCGGTTTCCATTCACATGTGTATAGAAGTGCTCCTTTGTGCTTTGAGGTTTTGTTGCTGTTGTTGCTTTTCATAATGCCTGACTCCTTCTCAGGGCTTTTTTTTTTTTCTTTCTTCTTCTTCTTCTCCTTCCCTTGTAATGAAAAGCACAGTAAAATGAAGTGCCGTTCGCCTGCCGTCCACCCCAGGTTTTTGCGGCAGTTCATTAAGAAGAGGGAGCTGCGGGCTCTGGCTGTGGTCTCTGGATGCAGTTCAATACTGTGTGTATTCCTGGGCCGAGATTTACGTCTCGCGTTCAAAAAAGCTCCTTAAATCAAGCAGCCCGTTAGCATCTTCTCCGGCTCCGGGTGTCTGGGAGATAAAACGCCTGCGTGCTAGTAGTCAGTTCATCACTGATCTTAAAGAGGAGTAGCCTTCGCTTGTGCGTGAACATCCTCTGCAGAATGGTTGTGTTCGAGCATATCTGTTGATTATCTTATTGACTTATTTAAGATTTTTCGTCAGCTTGGGTTCATGTTTCGCAGTGATGCTTCGGCGTCTTTAGGCTTCAGCCTCCTGCCGTACAGAGCAGCATATGGCTTTGCTGCACATGCAGCTTGGCCAATATGCTGGACTTAAAAAATCTGACAGCGCCAACTTATAAAAGTTTCATGCTACATATGTCAATACCAACTGCATAAAAATGCAAGGATCATGAGCTTTTAATGGGTTTTCCAAAGGCAAATATAGAAATTTCTGCGAGTCAAGCTTACTTATGTCAACACTTCTAGTAAATTTATTTCATGATGCGTTATAGCCCCCTGGTCACCCAGCAGCAAAACCACCCGTGTGGATTCCCCACCATCTCCTGTATCGCCGCCGTGCCGCTGTGAAGTGGTGGGGCTCCCGTCGCATCTCGTGGTGCAAGGGGGCAGCCAGAGCTGCGTTCAGTCAGCCGGAGCTGTTGGTTTGGTTTCGTATGGCGAATCCAGAATGTCTCCATATGGAAATGCAACACTTCACAATTATTTTTTCCCAGTATAATTCCACGGGAGGATTATTCCCAGAGTGTTTATAGCCCAGCACGGACTCTGAACCGCTCTCGACCACATAACCTGTGGGGAGCGATGCCGTGCCGTGGGTTCTCAGCAGGCTTTGCTCTGCAGGTCCCTCCCGGCGCAGGGCTCCCCGCCGCGCTGCGGGGACGGGTTGTTGCAGTGCCGGCTGCGCTGCGCCGTCCCCGACTGGCAGGGACCCCACTGGGACCAGCAGCTCCAGCGCCCATCCGTCTCTCCACCTGGGAATGCATTAAAATAGGGGAAAAAAACAAAATTATTCAGGTCTGAAGTGCTACATACGGCCTGACTGCAGCGGCATAACTTCGGGTGGGAGCGGACTCCCTGGTCCATCCCAGCCATGCCCAGCACACAGCTCTTGAGATCAAGGTGCTCTGAAGCCAGGGGAGATGGAGCAGCATCACCTTCTTCAGCCAACAATACCCGTTTCTTTTTCTCCTCTCTTCATTTGAAAGGCTGCGGTTTGGCTTTCCTTTCCCAACGGGCAGCTGACAGCTCTCTCTGCACTAAACTTTCCCACCTCGACCAAGCCAGAGGGACAAAAGTCTCCTAACGTCACGGAGGTGTTTTGAAAAGTCTGCCCATCCCTTTGGAGATGGGTCATTTCAAGGCTTTTTCATTACAGTACAGACTGAGTTGTCAGGAGCGGTCGATACTATGGATTATGGCGGCGCTCCTGAATGATGGGAATGCTTGATGGCTGTCATTTACTGTCGTTTTTTATTTACTCAACTGGCCTTCATGCCTGGCTTGGGCACTTTATTAATCCAGACAGCACAAATGGACGTGCGTGCTCTTACTTAGTGCTGGCTGAAAAGCTGGGTTTCCCATCTGCTGGAACATCGTTCTTTAAAGAACTGGGTTTGGTCTTAAATTAGTTTTGAAACTAAAAAGTGGCTACTTTTCCCATGAGCTGGAAGTGCACGTGTCCATCCCCATTATTGCTAAAAGCAGGGAGCACAGGGGCGGGCCGTTTTGGTGAGCTGCTCTGGGGCCAGATCCTGAGCTTTCCACGCTCCTCGTGATTCCTTGGATTTGGAGACAACGCAAAGAACCTGAGATTTTTTTTGAAGCAGCCCGCTTTTGAGTCACTGAAGCAATGCTTTTGAGTTCCGCTTCATGAACCATCTACCCATCTCTGCTCTAATTCCTTATCTCATCACAACTTTGTTTTCCCAGGGGTGAGACCCTAGTTACGAGCACGCGGTTGAAGGCCTGGAGCTCTGCCTGCTGGAACCGCTCTGAAGATGGGTTTTTCTGCCAGCTTCATGTTGCTGAGATTTGGAATGTTTTTGTCATCACAAATCAGGACAAGAATGTACAGAGAGAACTGTGACTTTTTTTGAAATCAAAGAGCATGTTCCAAGGTTTGCTTTTTTTGCCACCCATTTAATTTTTTAGGGTAGTATATAAAGTAATAAAGAAATCATAAATGAAAGCCTGTCACTTTGGAAGAACACATTTTTTCTGCCCCAAAATAGATACTTCCCTCTAGTTAAAAAGTTACCCCACGGGGAACGGGGGGGAAATCTGGCAATGCGGCGATTTTTTACTAAAACAGGCTTTTTGGTGGCGCGTTGCTTGAGCACCACGTCCCAGTCGCTTAGCCTGCCCCTTTCAGCCCCCCTTCCCTCCCTGCCTGTTGAGGTTTGCACTCTCGCCCTTGTAGCAGGTGTCCATGGGGGGATGCCACAAGCACTCCGGAGAATCCCCATCCCGAGGATGTGACATGGCGGTCAGTGAGGACCAGATGATGGTCTCATTTACAGTAATGAGCTGCAGCCACAGAGCACCGCAGGCAGGCAGAGCCCACCCCTTCGCTGGGAATATGGCACACTGCTGCCGCACCCCAGCTCAGCTTTCTGCAGCATGGCAGTAGGTCTCCAGCTATTAAACACGTCCTCATTTCCGCTGATTTATTTATAATGCTCACCCGAACTGTTAATTTAATTCTTTCGTAGGGCTGCTTAGGATAGCGCTGCAACAAAAGCGATGCAGAAGCGAAGGCTTGATTGACGCATGGATGCAAAGAGCTGTCGGTTAATGACGTGGAGGGGAAAACCCTGTCCCTTTGCTGCTTTTCGCCCTCCCCTGCTACGGGTACGCGCCGGGGTCTTACCTTGGCGCTTCGTCTGCTCGCAGGCAGGGCCTCTGTCACCTGGCCGACACTGGCAGAAACACGTGTCTCCCACCAAAATGGGTTCACCGTTGTTCTGGCACGGTCCGCAGCGGCAAGCGTTGAATTCCGACAAGTAATCATCCAAAGCCCGTTTCAGGTTTTGCCGTTTGGTTTCCATGTCGCCAAGGTTGCTTCTGCGGAGAATTTCATGGATGGGCTGCAGCTGCGTGGGATGGAGATGAATAGCAGGGAGACAATTTCAGCTGGGCATCAACTGAGATGGTACCATGCGGCAGTCAGAGAGCTGTGACATTGCTGGATAAACTCAGGGCTCAGAAAAAACTCATTTGTCTTCCTTGACAGCTCCATGTACATCATGCAAATGCGTTACCACGACTGATGGAACCTAGTAAGAAACCACCGTTCCAAAACCCTCCTCATCTTAGAGGTTTGTGTGGGATTGGCTTTTCTGGACGTGCGTTGGGGTTTCAGTCTGGATTCAAATGATAAATTAAAGCACCCTGGTAAGTCCATTTTTTGACTGATTTCTTAGTGCTGTCACGATCTCAGAGGTTCTTGCGTGCTTTTTGCCTTTTTGAACCAAAATGTTTTGGTAAGAGCTTTGGACAGTAGGTGTCATCAAAACTTAATGCCAGTTTACCACTAACGGTGACCAGATTGTGAACCATCCAGTAAAAGCTGCGTGTGAAGAATTTTACCTACCTACTTTTTGCCCTTTGATGCGGCGAAATAATATTGTGCCGTTTACAGCTTTAAGAATACAACATGCCCGTAGTATTTTCAGTAGCGAAATCCAGTTCCTATATACCATTCAGCAAAAACAGCCCAGTGTGGGCAACTGTAATTGTAACGTGCCCAACTGAGTATTAATATTCAACTGAATATTAAAGCTAAAAGCTCAGGGCTGGTCTGAGGATGCGTATTTATTTTCGTCTGTCCGTGTGTCTGTGTGAACGCTGTGTGTCCTGGCTGGGAATCGGTGGAAACCAGTCCCAGAGAAGAGCTGGGCATCGTCTCATTGCGCAAGGAGCAGTGAGAGCGGTTTGTGGGGAGGATCAGCTGGGCTTTGGGAAGAGCTCACAGGCAAATTTGCGCAAGGCTGTTTAACAAACGAGCGGGAGCTGCTGATAAGAGCTGCTGAAGTGGACTTGAGCACTTATCGGCAGCTCCGGTTGCACAGCGACTGCTGAGCTCTGGAGCAGCCAACGGAGAGGTCAGCGCGTGGTTTACTGGAAAATTGCAATAAATTTTGCCCAGACTTGATGGGAACTTGTGCAGAAAGGTGAATAACCTGCAGCCTGTGTTCAGCTGGAACTGAAAGCGCTCCTACTTAATCAGGGCTTTCTGCCGCCAGGGTGCTGCCCAGGAAGGTCTGCAGATTCCCTCTTGCCCTGCCAATAACACAGATGGTTCCTGATTCCACCTTCCCTTCTCCCACCCTCTGAGAGAGCCAGGAGCGGGTGTGCTTTCAAACAAAGATGAGGTAACACACCCCACAGCTGCCCTCCGAGAGCGGACCAGTGATGGTAGCATCTCAGGGTAAAGGTGGTACTCCTGACCACAGCCGAGGAGCGCACCCGCCTCCTCATGCCTCCGTGGCCTCTGGCCCTGGATTCTCTCTTCTTTTCCATCCCTTGTGCTTGCACCCATCTCCTCCACCTCTCTGTAAGCCCTGTAGGGTGCTTCAGTGGCCTTTCCACTGGATGAGGCATCCAATAAAATGAAGGGAGGAGGAGAACTTGGCTGATTTTTATGGCCACAGCCCTTTCTTTGTGGAGCATGGAGAGAGAGACAGGACCCACCTGACAAAGCAACCAGGAGTCCCCTGGTGTAAAAACTCCTGGAAGCACCCATAGCAATACCCACCGTGGTCTGCAGAGGTTAGGCACAGCCACTGCGGCTCTGAGGCAGGTGAAAAGCAGGGGGGTCTATGCAGAACCTTCGCTGGGGGGAAGAAGACTCCTTCCCCAGCCCCCCACCGCAAGTCCCCTGCTTATACAGGAGGGCGGACAGTGTCGGGGAGAATAATAGGGATGAATGCAACCGCAGAGAGCCATTCATCGAGAGGCTGTTTGGGGACACATCAAAAACTTAACTCGGCACTAATCCAGCATTAAGCTCCTTGTCTGTCTCCCTGCGGATGCAGTCGGTGGGAGATGTACTCCCCATTGTGAAATGAATAAGAGGTTACCAGATCAGTGGCCCATTACATTTAATCTTGTTCTGTGATGGGATCACAATAAAAATACGAAATGATCTGCTCGACTACACTTTCATTCCTTATAGCGGCAGAGTTTCTTCAACTGCAGAAAAGCCTTACCTCAAAATCAATAACAGCAGGATTATATTTTAATGACCTTCCCCAGTGACGATACGTATTGCCATCCCAACTGTTTAAGAGCCCTCCGCTGTAACTGGTATCTCCACCTCTAATCCGGGGAATAATATCTTCCACAACTGCACTGTTGCTCTCAGCATCTGAAAAGTTGAATTGCACCCCTATTATTTAGTTATCGTTTCCACACATACACTAGAAACCGCTTAATGGAGGTGAGATCAATCGTGCAAGGGGCTATCAGTGAGCGGCACTGATGCTACCTCCTGAAATCGATGGGAGCTCGGCGTCCCCTGCTCGCAGGGCGAGCCCTGCCACGTTATCACAAGGCAGTCGGTGATGAGTTGAGCATCACAAATGCTCTAAGCTGGTAAGACCTGAAGAGCCTGCATGCCTCCAGCCTTTGTTTCTAGTTAGCACGTGGGCAGTAGATCACACTGTCTATAGCTGGCTAAGTGATTTACAAATCTGGGGCTTCTTAGCCTCTTTGGGTACTTTTTATACTCAATTTTGACTTCTTGTCAATGTTGGCCTTGTCATCTGTGCCCAGTCTGTCGTGGCTATAGGGACTGCAGCCTTCCAGCCACCCCATGCCTCTATTTACAGGTGTTTCTAATTCACCTATTGCTACCTTAATTCCTGCTCTTTCAAGAGCAATCGGTACTCCTGGAGACTCGGACCTCAAGTTGCTTTGGTGCCACAATTGGGCCTGAGCCCATGGCTGGGGATGGCACGAGAGCTCCCTTCTTTGTGCCCTTCTGGACCCTACTTGAATCTCCATGCCCAGGTGACCAAAAGAAGAGACGCAAGATGCCTTAACAGATAACTGCCCTCTTATCATACCAGTTTTCAGAAATCCTTTCTGCGCACAGGTAGAGGCTGACACAGATGCTTCCCAACGCAGTTTACTCACGCCGAATGTAAGGCCAATTGACCCCCCAAGACAGGAACTTATCTCTTCAGCGCTGATGTCTGCAAAACAGAAAGGAAACCAGTAAAGTTGGTGACTCCTCCTGAGTGGAAGGATGCTCGTTTTCCTGATTTTTGTTTCTATCGGTGAAGAAAATATTCACTTATTTGTATGGCTCATTTCTCAAAGTCAAGAGCTATTCCAGGCAGGGGGAAGCCTTTAGTCTTGCAGTGGAAAAGCCAATATTTTATTGGGGTATATTGGACTTATCCCATAATAGGTGAAAACGGAAATGTCCTCACTGTAAAAATGTTTCCTTTGAAAGTATTAGAAGAAAGGAAGAATCCTAACACAAGGCTTCAGGCGTGTATTTCCTTGTTTGGTCTATTTATTTAAAAATAAAACATTATTTTTTTTTACAGATTAACTTATAACCAGGATAAAGCTGGGAATGGCAGCTGAAATCAATAGATCCTCGCTAATTTTCCTAAACCGAAGATCTGACCCATGTATTAGTGGCTTAAGCGGCATCTTAAGTAGCAACTTGCAAAAGGTCTGTCTGCTGAGAGCTGCCAGAACCTTACTGCCTGCTGCTGGGCTGCTGCTGCCAGCGCCGCCACATTCATCACGAACATATGTAACTGGAGACCCATGAAGCGACTGCGGAGGGGAGAAGGGAACTAATGAGCTGGTTTCACCAAGGTAAGCAACGCGCATATTTCATACAGCCTGGGTTTATGTACACACTTCAGTCTACTGCAAATATAAGGCTGTCTTCTGAAGTAGTTAAAAAATCCATTGATTTCAATAAACGCGGGTATTGTAAGTAATAGGTAACTCTTATATTGCTCTTTTTGTCAGAAGACCTTAAAGTGTTTTACAAAGCAGCCGGGCGATCAATACCCCGGTATTGAGAGGGAGGCACAGAGGTCAGCGGGATTTGTGCATCATGGCTTAATGGGCTAAAGACCGAACCTCCAGCCGAACTCCGGCCTAGAGCGCTGTCTGCTGAACTGCCTCACCCCAGCACTGGGGAGCAGCGTCTTGTCTTCCTCGCGTTTAAAATACTGGCAAAACGCCCAGAGCTCTGGTTTTGCTCCCTTCTGCACACCCTGCAGGAGAGGCTTGCTGGAGTCGTGCGGGGCACGGACCTACTCGTTGACTTGGTAGGTCCCAACCAGCGGAGGTGCTCAGCATGCCGAGAAAGGGGCTGTGAGCCCTGCATTCAAACTGGTGAGAGCTGAGGCATACCCAAGACTTCAGGGGGAATTACATCCCATTGCAAAACTGGGCCCTCGAGAAAGATTAAATGTGCAGCACTCAATTACTTGTACTAAACTGTTCAACAGTTGTAAACACAGTGGGTAAAGTTCATTCACCCAAAGCAACATGAGTGATTGCTTATCTTGGTGTTGGAGTGCCATAAAATTAAACTTGAGGAACACCCTGATTAATTGATTCACCATGGCTCCCGTTGAGTAATTATGTTCAGCGAGGGTCTGTCAATACAATTCGCTATTGGTTGCAGCAAGATCGGGTCTTGATAAATGAAAAGTGGTTATCATTGCAAAAGGGTGGTCATAGAAAATATTGGCACTTGAGGGGGGAGCCTTGATAGGTTTTTTTTATACGATATAATTTGCGATAGTTAAATGTGCTTGAGTGATAAGATTTACTGCTGCGTTTTGAATTAATCAGAATATATGAAGACTCTTTCTAATTTACTCTGCGCATAATGTTTCTCCCATAAATGTTCTTGTAATGTGTGAACACATTATACTGTTTTCTGCTAAATAATAGAACCATAACAATCTATTTCAAAAACAAGTAATGGAAAATATTGATGGCAGAGCAACAAGGGACCTCGTTCTGACATATGTATTTATTTCACTCATGACCACATCCATACAAGCCCTTGCAGCCTGAAAGCTAGAAAAGGGTCTGGCAGCAAAACTGCACTCCTAAGGTCTGCACCGGTGAGTTGTGGTCTATTCCTGGGTATCTAAACCCAGAAGGGAACTTAATTTTCAAATTTCAGGTGCTTAAAGTCTAGCTCATGCCTATGTCTAGCTGGATGCTCAGCAACAGCCCAAGCTGTCTCTCATTTAAGGAGGATTCAGCGTAGGGATCTTCTTCCTGGGCATGTGCTTTGGTCACTGGTCTATAAAAAAGGAGGGTTTTCTCTTCCAGGGAAACGTTTAACACGTAGCCCCATGGGGTAGGTGGGCTCTCAGGATGCGGTGGTTGATCTGAAGCGGGTGCCGTGCCGCTCAGCCCCGTGGGGACTCAACGGTACATCTCCAGGCATCTGCAAAGCTTCAAACTCATCTTTTGAAGCTCTGATTTTAAGACTTGAGTGCTTATATCCTGATCCTGGCCGTTCCTCAGGGGAGGCGGATAATCCTCTTGGAAACACAGCCTTCAAGCATGGCTGTGATCACCATTAGAAAAATCAGGTTTTTCACTAAATGCTTGTAGAAAGTGGCATATCAGTCACTGCAGGTGGGTCCTTCTGGGTCTACATCGTGTGACGTAGAGCACTGCTGACTTGGTAAATGTGGACTTCCTTGCAGAGTCTGGGTTAGATGAAAATTACAGAAGTGTGCTACATTAGAATGAAAATTACATCTCTGCTGGGGCACATTTTTGTCTTTTGCTGAACTTCAACATCCTTCTTTCCTAAGATAAGGCGTCTCGTAGCAGTATATCTCCTCCTTATGTACAGAGCAAGCACAAGATAAAGCAAAATAATAGCCTCCCTCCACACGCTCTTGACTCATTCTTCCTCTGAAATTGGCAGTCTGCTTCCTGAAGACTTGCTTGCCAAGATCTTGTTCACTTCTATATCACTCACTCTTCAAAGTGAATAAATGATTTGAAGAGGCATCATGTTTCCAAACATTCGTAGTTCAGTAACTTGATGAAAATTCTCTCAGTTGGTAATTTCTTGTGGAAAAATTGGCATGGTTAAAACTCAATATGGAGTGCGTGATGGTACCAAACCATTTCAGACGGGAAGCAGAATTTGGGATAGAACCGTGGAAATTAAGGGAATTAATGGAATTACAGCAATTTCCACCAATTGCATCAATTTGCACCTGTTGTCCAAGATCACAATTTTCTTTTGCGTAGGTGTCCAGCCTGGAGTTACCAAGGCAGCATTACCCTCAGCAGAGCAGAGTGATGGTTCTTAGGGGAAGTGGGATCTATTGCGTTGTCGACACCTTCGCAAGAGTTGACAATCTGGTTAGTGTACTGAAGTACCATATTAGTGTTCTGCATCTTATGTTCTTGATTAGGAAAAATGTTATGCTTTGGCTTGCCAGTAATGGCTATTCTTGCGCTCTACACATCTACAGTGGATATTTTACGTAACTGAGATTTAGAGGTATGGCTCTCCAGGCTCATGCACTCTAATTTGTTGAGAACTGGAGCTAACAGAGGTCTGTTAGCCTTCAGATATGACTCTAACCAGAGTAAAGCGGCAGAGGTATTGCCAAGCGCAACGCATTACTTCCATTTGCAGAAAATTGAAACCCTCACTATTAGGGGGCTAAAATGTGAGCGGGCTATCTTTCTTTACTCTGGATGAGTTTCCAGTCCTTGAGCATTCATGAGAATGGCCAGAACAAAGACTATAAGAAATAGGAGAAGTTTAGAGAAGTCTAGCGAGTGACACTGAAAGAAAAGGAGAAAAAGATGCTCAGGTTCCTTCCTAAACTACCAAAATCTCACCCAGATTCTTCAGAAATTAGCGCGTTTTGTGACACTCAAGCTTATCCCCTGCTATGTGGCCAGTTGTGCATCCCTCTTGTGAACAGCACGTGGATACCCCTCCACCCCTCCACCCACCCCCACTGTGCTTTTTTGGGCTTGTGGCGAGTATGTGTCTATCATGTGATGAGAAATGCCAGCCAGCTCGTGGGGGCCAATGAGCACCCACCCTCCCAGGGCCCAGGGAGATGACGGCTGTGGGGCGCAGCCAGAGCCAGATGAATTACTCTGGTGGACTGGACCCACCCCGTGGTCTCCAGGGTGGAAATGCCCTGTTTAAAGCAGAAAGTTGTGAACAGAGAATTTCTAGTGGTTTTCTAACCTTTTCTTCTCATTTCCTCTTTGTTAATGACAAGGATGTACTCAAAGACGCCTCCCATCGTGCCGGATGTCATGAAGTGGGTGCCGTAGTCGTTGATGAATTTAGCATACATGCCATAGTTGTAGGTGTCTGGAAGCTCCTGCAGGGAGAGCAGCACATCTTCATCCAAAACGATGTTGTCCCTTCTCATCTTGAAACGGGCCGTCTGTACCTTCGTCACAGCTCTAATGAATCCAACATTCTGCAGGTAAAGAAAACAGGAGCTGCCACTCAACATTCATTTTTTTAAAAAAAAGAAAAGTCATTTCTAGGCTTTAGGTTTGCAGAGGAAAGCCTGAATCTTTGACTGTCAGTGGATGTTAAAGGCATGAAAACCAGCCCATGTTTAAATGAAATCAGTGGTAATTCTTTTTCAGAGAGCGTCTCTTGTGTGCTGCGTGAGCTGGAGGGCAGGCCCATGGGTTTGCACGTTATGGGTTTTTTTACTGATGTGTGAATACAATCAGAATTGGGCTCCACATGATTCTCCTCCATCCTCCATTTCTGCTGTTTCTTTGTTTCTTGTTTCCTTTCCATACTGTTCGTTCCCTTTTGCTTTTTTCTCAGCCCTGCCCAGTGATGCAGGACAAGGACTCATGGCAAGCCCAGCCCAAGCTGGCAGTGGGGGGGAAACCCTGGCCGGGAAGGTGCTGATGGGGAGCGGATTTCCTGGATATACCACCAGGTCCACGACTCCTCTCCTAGATTAGCCATTGCCTTGCAGAAGGCTCCAGTGCAACCAGAACAGCCTTTTACATGATTCCTCCAATAATTGATCATCGTTTAGCTGCAAACATTGCGCGAGTCTAGATGAGGGCACAGTACATACTATAATGGTGCCAATTTCCAACCGCTTTTAAGGCCATTTCAACTCAGAACGCCGTCAGAGTAATTCTTCTTTATTGTTTTCTGTCAGCAGCCACGAGAGAAGTGGAGACGGGGCACGGTAAATGTGGGAAGTACCAGCACTCATGATATTAGGTTGGAAAGAGGTCGCCACAACTAGTCCCTGATGTAAACGCACTGTGAGAAGCACGCCCTGTTATCGGGTACTCTTCTTTCAGTGCGGTAGTTTAACCTCTCATAAAAAGTAGCATATTTCCCCATCATAAGGCAGCGTGTATTAATTTGAACAAGATATATCTGCTACCGGAGATCATTCCCTGCGGACAACTGTTTTGATCAACGTCTTGATATTTCCTCCTTCCTCATCGTCACTTTAAGCATTTTTTTATTTATGCGCTTAATGTAGCCATGAAACAGGATGGGGTGAGATGACATGTGTTGTGGTACTTCGTAATTCAATTTTATTCCCACTCCCTGTTTGCTAAAACGTAATAAGAACAACAAACAGGATTACTAACGATCATACGCTTGCAATTACATGAACAAATTACGGTACAATTACTATGTGCTAAGAAATGGAATTGAGAGAATAAACTGACGTAAGTTATAGCCAGACCATGCGATGCACAGATGACGCGACTGGAGCATATGCGTTGTTGATTTTTTTTTTTTTTTCTTTTTTACCTTTGCAGCGTATTGCGTGAAATTCTTCAGGGATCCTTTCCCGCCTGATAAAGTGAAGCCCAAGTTTAATAGGACGGGAAATTTTTTAGGCCCAATTCCAATGGTAAAGCCTACTTCGTGGGATTTATCACTTTTAAGGGCATCAAGCAGATCCTTTGAATCATCGTAAAACTCAAAAGTGAACCCGGAATCAGCGTGAGCCTAAAGAGAAAGGAGCAGACGTTAATTTTTCAGGTACTTCCCTTCCTTTTTAATTTCCACTTCTTTAAGGAACTGATGGTGTCTCTATTGAAGCCTGTGATGCTCCTGACAGCACCGACACGGGCTTCAGTGAATGTGGAATAAAGAACTTAGTCACGTGCTGTTTCATTTGGAAATATGTGAGAAATGCAGCTAAAGCCATGCATTTTGCTTCATCCATCTCCGGGCAGGGGAAAGGTTTTGTGTTTAGCCACTCCAAGGAGTGCCATTACAGGCAGAGCTGGTAATGGTGCTTGTTAAGCTAGCTTGACACTTCCCATTACAAAATCCTCCTTCCAGTTCCTTACAGCTTTGCCAAATCCTAACGATTTGGACTTATTTTTTTTTCTCTCCAGCCTGCTTCTGGATGAATTTATTTAGGAAAAAAATTCAACAGCGCTGATCCAGCCACTTGGGTTGGCAACGCTGGAAAACAAACATTGTTTTGCCCGTGTTTGAGAGAAGTGACCTTTTCCTTGACAGCTCTACTTTGCCGGCATGTGGAATTGAGCAGCCTTGCTGAATCTGGGCTGTGCCATTTGCCATCTCTATAAAAA
This sequence comes from Stercorarius parasiticus, assembly GCA_013396915.1. Lineage (NCBI taxonomy): Eukaryota > Metazoa > Chordata > Aves > Charadriiformes > Stercorariidae > Stercorarius > Stercorarius parasiticus. The sequence goes on from VWZL01003807.1 coordinate 1,065,417, forward strand.
GCTGGCTCAATTACCAACAGTGAAAAAAATCATCTCGCATTGTTGTCGGAGACTTCCCAGACCCCGGTGGTAGTAGCTCCTAAGCCAAGGTGCGTACAGGGCGTGCTCCAGCATCCCACAGTGCCTGACCATGGTGCAGATGTCCTTCCACTGCTTACAGCAGATAAAGGGGAGAAGAAAATGTGGCCCATGTGGCAGGTCTGTCTGGGTTGTGACTAGGGACTAAGGGCCACAGGAGAGTCTGCTTGCTGGGAGGACGTGAAAGCCACTTGCATTGAGCTGGTGGCTGTAATATTTCCCTGGATAATAGTACGTTTCATTCATTGCAAAAAGCAAGGTGAATGTTTAACAGCATGGCCGGGGCACCCACTTACAACGTGGGTGACCCAGGTTGAATCCCTGCTCTACTTAGTTCAGTCTTCAACATCACGTGTGACCCTCCAGAGCATAGGCGTTGTGATACACGGTGATGGCCTTCAAGATCTTTGTCTCACTCAGAGTTTGGATTTATGTCTCTGGTAGCCATGCCGTAGACTTAAAATGCTTTCAAAGATTGAACTGGTAGCATTGTTCCTGTTTTACACATAGCCAACTTCATCCCTAGGGAGGCAAGTGGCTTGCACGAGCTCTAAGGTCATTAATAGCAGAATTTAGAGAAAAACCATTTCTCTTGGCTCTGACTAGGCCAGAGTAAGCAGATGCTTGGGTGATGAAGCATGTCAGTTCCTTGATGTGCCAGAAAACAGCATTTATATCATCGATTGCTTGTTTTCTTGGGGACAGCTGGAGAGAGGTACCTTGAAAGACAACCTCTTGTGAACGATAAAATGTACATAATATATTTGTAGGAAGCTTGGCTTTTAGCCGGGAACACATTGCTAACTTTGACCACCCGAAGCACTTACTAGGAACTGGTATATGTGAAAGTTGTAAGGCTTGCGGAAATACTTCTCGTCGTCTCCGTAGTACAGATGTTCACATGCAGCGTCGTACTTCAGCTCCCGCCACTCTCCGTTGTAGACATACTCACAGTGGCCTCCAAAAAAATTAGGGTCGTATACATACTGGCTCTCTTCCTGTGTTAGGATATTGTATCTTGGAAAGAAATAGCATTCAGAAAGTTATCCTTAGCTCCCGTTTTATTTCCCTAGCAGTCTCCGTCACTGTTTCTGTTCTCCTGACACAACACATTACCTGCCTGTCTCTGACTTTGAATTTGGATAGCACCTAAACTATAAGATTTGAGTCTGTTCTCCTTGCTCTCTCCTTCCCAAAGCTAACAGGAGACAAACAAGACGTTTTATTTCCAAGACGTTGGTTTGGACTCATATGCTAGGGATGGAAGAAATCAGTTAAATTGTCCAATTATGAATTGTTACAGTTATGAAGGTCCCAAACTCCTGGAATTCCTCCAGGTCCCCCGTGAGTCTCTCGCAGCCCAGCGCATCTCACTGTCACAAAGTGTTTCCTGGCATTCCCTGTAATTGTTTTCTATCTTTATTTCATCTCCTTCCTTTTAATAATGGTCCCATTTCTCAGGGGAGTCAGCACCCTCCCTAGACTTGCAGTCTGCTTGTGCTTTTTGCCAAGTCTCTCGCTTATTATTTCCTTACGCCTCTTTCTTCCTGCTCTCCAGCCATCACAGCTGCTGCCCTCTGAAATCCCGCCTGTTACTTAATATTCCCTGTACTTCCGTGGCCCCAAATGAAGGCATTATTCAGGCTAGACAGCAGCATCGCTCCTCACAACAGGGAATAATCTTTAAGACTAAGATAGTAAATACTATTGCTTTTATGTGTTCTGTGGGAGAAACACATCAGAGAGCAGTATTGAATGGGGCGCTCGGTGAAAATTAATATGTCTTGGAAAACTTTTGATGGACTCTCCCAGGCCCTGGGCCAAAGAGACATTTATGTCTTGGACTCCAGAGAGTATTGGATCCAGCTGATGGGGAAGTTTTCTGTTGGGTGACTACATTCTCATACTGTAGCCCATGCTCTCCAAGTGAAACTAGGCAGTATCTTGGTTAAAACACAAGATTAAAAGAAGAACGTCACAATGGACAATTTGCCGTTTTAGTTGCTCTGGATTCCTCTTTCGCACGTATTACCTAACCAAAATATGAAACCGAACAGGGTAACACTTTTTCTTGGATAGGAGTTTTGACCCTGCACGTATTCACGTGGAGCTCAGGCTCTCTGCCTTGAATCTGTGCTCTGAAGTCCTAAATCCTGGAGTTAAAGCTTCACCTTAAAGATTAAAGCCACCAGGATGCTGCTTCTCCAGAGTCTACTCTTTGCTTTAATATATTGCTTTTATCAACTGGAGAAAGCTCTAAGATAACTGGGATATACTTTTTACATGAGTATAAAGAGGACGTCACAAGTACGGAGTAGCTGTGTGAGGCCAAGGTCAGATAGTAAATTCAAGACAGAATTTGAAATAAAAGCTGGGATGAACCCTCCTGCCTCCCTCATTGCTACCCACGGCCAGGTGGGACAGTAGCTCTCCCTTGGCTTTTGTACAGCTCCCTATCAATCCATGGAGCACTGCTGTTGCTAAGGCAGAGCAATATGAAAACCTGAATCCAGTTTTGATTATGAGAGTAGCAGCTATTGATTAATTACTTACCCTCGGGCTGCTTTTTCAGAGCCTGGGATTGGGAACAGATGTTCACAAGGGCTTTCAATATCTTCGTCCTCACAGTTAGCCTCATCCGATCCATCTCTGCAGTCTTGCTCTCCGTTGCACACAAGATGCCGTTTAATACAGCGACCTGAAGTGCACAGGTACAGGCGATGGCTTATCCGCCCTTCAGAAAACCTTTTTGGCAGCTTGCGCTGATTGTGCTGCTTTCCGCCCGTATCTCAGGGCCACAAGAAGTCACGCTGGGTGTTAAACACAGTGCTCCTCCATTGGGAGTTTGCTTTTCCCAGCTCCCTGGGGGGCCTTTTTCCTTTGCAACCTGGAGCCAGCACAGCTCGGTGTCCGAGCCAGCCACCTCCTTGGGCTCCCGTGGGATGGGAATCAAGTAGAGGTCACCTCACTGGCCTGATTTTATTATCTACAGTCACGCTTTTGGAAGGGAGCTACAGGAAGCAATAGATTCTCCGCTTGGCTTAGGGAAGTCAACTCTGTGTGATTGAAGAGCATTTTTGGCTCTTCCCGTTGCAGGCGGTATTTGGGGAGTTGATTGCGAGAATTATAGCTCAAGAATGGATGTTTGCAGAAAGGGCAACTTGGACGTTCTTTTGCTTCTGGGAGTAAGGAAAAAGCCTTGACCTGACATTCGTGGCAGGAGGGAACTGGTATTGCTGCACTTGCCTCAATGAATCAGCGATGACCTGCTCCAGTTGATGAGCTGGTGCGTCTTTCTAAATTTCAATAGAATTTTCATTAAAAGCTCAAGATGGGAGTTTGTGTAAATTTGTGTAAAAACAAAAATCTGTCAAGGCTAGTCAAACTTTCAGAGAACAGCCGTAGTATATCCCAATCCTCAGCGCTGGGGATGGCTAAAAATAAATCAATCACCCCAACAGATTGCTAGTTGGATTCATGATTGAACTGTGTCTTCTGCAGGGGGAGAAAGGGGTGCATTGTGGGAGCGCTGGTGCCCATGGAGGGGAGTGTGAGCGTGTAGCACAGCAGTTGGAGCAGAATATTTCTATTCTCTTTGTTCCACTGAAAAATTAACCTTTTCCGTGTCACACAGCCTTCTTTTCTATCCAAATCCAAGCGTAACACGGAAGGGTTTCTGTAAAAGTGGGGAAAAAAGCAAAGACGGGGAAATTTCCTGCTTTCTCTTGCATCACTCACCTGTTTCCTCGCACCGAAAGTCCTTCCCGCAGCTGGGGGGTCCAGTGCAGGTTGTCTCGGCATGGCAAGCCTGCTCGTCCCAGAGGTGCCCCGCACATTGCCGCCCGGAGAACCCCGCCGGCTGCACCAGCCTCCGGTACCGGTGCTGAACCGCACAGGAGAGAAAAACACCACCAACACCTTCCTTTTACCCCCCAGAGACATCACCTCCACAGGGTATACAGCAATTAGAGCTATCCCTTTTCTCTATATTGTTATTTTTCAGTGTATTCCACAGACTTTGCACATGATAAATGGAGAAAGAGAGTCAGCAGAGAGGTGGGAGCTCAGCAGATTGCCTTGAAGTTCATACAAGTGAATCTGGGGGGGGGCTGGAATGACTGTTTTTAAAAATCTCTTCCCTCTTTTATACCTTGGAAATAATGTGGCATTTTTCCAGTTACATATGCTTTGTCCCAGAACGTAACAGGCTCAGATGGACAGAGACACTAATTACAACACTGATCCTGCAACATTTCTGATGGATTATTAATGAGAATTGCTGCTCTTTAAACTAGGGGGAAAAAAAAAAAAAAGGAAAGAGAGACGAGCCAAATCGTTTGCTGATTACAAGCACAGGAACAAAAAAATGCAGGGATATAAACACAGTAGAAAGCAAAATTATGTCAGGTATTTGAAAATAAATTCTTGAGCTATGAAGACATATGTGAAATGCTAGAAAAAACTGAGATCAGGAGCTGATGAATGAAGGCTGCTTTTAATTTCTTTTCATTGGAATATTCGCGTTAAGAATCAGGGGATGCGTAATTAAATCTGAGATAGAAAAGGAAAAAAGTCTTGGGCAAATATTCTGGCCAGATTCTTCCAGCATTTGCCTTGATTTTGCATTTTGCTGTTCTGCTGCCTTAAATGAATTTATTCCCCAGTTTACGCCAGGGTAAGTAAGAGCCTCTCTAGTGGAGGAGCATCTCCATCATATTTGGATGAGTTTACTGGATGCTTCAGAATGATGAATATGTATAATATATATAATTAATGTGTGTACATCCTCATCACAGACACGTCTGAAGATAAATGAATACATTACGGGAGAGTCTTACTTTTTTCTCTTGGCAAGGAAAGCAATCAGTCCATTCTGACCACTGGCTCAGCTGGCAGTCGACAGGAGCTGGAGAATTAACATCTCTGCTGCTTCTTCTAAGGAGGGGAAGAGATAGCGCTCTAAGGTCTTTGAAGTCGTGTTTTAAGGAGGGCTGGGGGCTAGCGGGGAGAAAATGATCTGCGTGTGTGTGTTTTTCCACCAGGAACCTATTTTGTAGGAAATGGGAAGCATCCCTTAGCAGGGGTGGCTGTACCACCCGAGATGCGCCATCCAAGTACTCACCATCAGAACTGGTCAGGGGCAGCAGGTACAGAACCTGAGTATTTTCTCTTGGGTTTCCTGCTCTCCCAAGAGATCCTAGCCCTTTCCAATAGGTAGATTGCAATAAAATATACGTGCATCGTATATTTAAGACCAAACACACTGAGTAAACAGAAGGAATGCCGAGAAGAGACAGGTTTTAAGGAAAGGCTTCTTTTCTTTTTGGTTTTCTTCTCAGAAGCACATCGCAAACCCCAGGAGTAGTGGTGTTTATCACCTTGGGCCTGTTCTGAAATCTACTGATTTCACTTTTTTTATACCACAGTGAACTCATGATCAGTATTTTTCCCCGACAAGTGTGAAACCAGGGTCTGATTCCAACGGGCTTTCCGGACCGGTGGGAATGGCTGCACCTACAGCGCTGAGAAGGCAGGGTACAAAGCCATGTTGACTATGCGAATTTGTTGGCTGACTATTTCTAAAAGGAAATAGATGAATTCTGAGAAGAGGAGAATAACTAAAGGAAGAGTAGAAAAGCAGAACGTGGCAAGGGTACTGTATCGCAATGGCCCTTGGGTCAGACTCTCTGCACATGCACTGAACGTCGCCGTACAACAGCAAGAAAAGACTTCTCCTGCCCCCCAGCCCAGTCATTATGATCCCTATTTCTGTCCCTACTCCTACAAGCTTTTTTTGTATAATGTGTTTCTTTGTCTTGAGGAGCAATCTGTGGCGTGTCAGTACAGCTCTGTGTTTGCCACAGCCTTTGAAGCATTTTGAGGGGTTATTCTGAGCCAAAACATTATTATTGTCATTTTGGTGATGAACTAATGAGCAGACTGTTTTACTTCCGAGACTGCACTCCAAAGAGAAATATTGATAATTAGCAGAGGTACGGAGCACATTGGGGATCCATCAGAGGCTGCAGAAGAGAGTCTTGCTCAATGAAAGCCACAGCGGCTCAGCAAGGGGGCCCGTGGATGCAGATCAGTGCGTGAGATAAAACCCCGCCGTCTCTCTAGGAAAACAACAGGAGCCCGCAGACAAACACGGAGCTGGAGGACACGCACGTATGGGCGCCTTTTCGCTCTGACAGGAGGATTTGTGGGCTGTATCCTTCAGCACTTCACAAAGTACTTAATTGGCTCACCTTCGATTGGGTTTTACATTTACCTCTTCATTATTCTGCCTTGTTTGATAAGTTCATCAAACATCAAAAATCTCGTCTTTGTTCATTTTCAAAAGGGATTATCGGAATAAGCCTTCATAATTAAGTGTATCACTACCACTTTTTTTTTTCCTTTCCGCCTTCCCCTTGTCTCCACGTTCCAATTATCGCTGATACCTTTTTTGATCCATCTAAATCATATTTGCCTTTAGAACAAGCCTGAAACTAATAGCTGTAGAAAAAAAATCCAGCCATTTTCCTATCACGACACTGTAGCTTTAGAAAAAGGTAACTTGTTTATTCCCTTCCTTCAAAGCCTAAATGACACTCATATAGGTTAATAATATTGTTCAGGGATAAAAAAACAGAGGTATGAGGATCTGGCCTGGATTGAAAATTGGGTTATAAACATGCACTTGTTAACTGCGCGTTGTCAGATGCAAAATAATTATAATGAAAAAGAATATGAAAAATATTCGCTCATAAGTCATCCTGTAGGGGGGGAATTCATTCCAAGTGCCCCAAACCAGTATGGTAATTTTGGTAAGGAAGTTTAAGAAGGCTTAATAGTAATCTCTAAAAGAAAAACCATTATGCAAACAGTTCATATAAGAAGGAGTTACGACGCCTAGCTTGGGCTTTGGACAACTGCCAACGTATTTTATTTTTTTTTTTCCCAGTAGCTGTTTACAGAGAGCACAGTGTGCACATGCCTCAAGTCAGGACAAAACTGATGGGCTGACGGACTTGCCCGTGATTTCTATATGTGAAATTGTGGGGGGGTGGGGAGCAGACTTACCTCTGGGAAGGCGATGCCTCGAGCTCCCTGTGTGCTGTAGCTGTGGCCTGACGGGCCGTTAAAGCCAGCGAGCATATAATCAGAGGAGAAAGCTGACACAGGCTCCACCGCATTGTTTTTCCATATGTAAATGTTTGCTATAGATTAGCTGCGAACAAAAGCTTTAGGTTTCGGGACTGTTAGAAGAAGCACGGAGCCCACCGGACTCCAAAACGCTGCGGTAAATCATTGACGACGGCACAGATCAAATCACAAAGAATCAGGACACATCCCGTAGGCCTTTGCCCTTTTGGAAACAAATTCCCGGTTTTCTGGCAAGGGAATATATTAAACTGTGCAACTGTTTCCACATTAAAGTCAATCAAGTCCTATTGCAGCAGCATGTTTCTTGTCCAGCCTGCTCGCTCCTTTTAATTTGAAGGAGGAAACTCGTTTTATTTCCCATAGTGACTTCACTGCAATTTTGGTGCGTCTGGTCGCGTACCAGGGAAAAGCTTCCCTGGACAGCAAATTGAAGATTATTACAAAATTATGTTATGTGGAACATGTGCCTTCCAGGGACATCAAGGAAATGTCAGTTCAGCCTCTTCCCATTGCCATTCCCATGAGATAGTGTCCCATCTCCAAAGCTGGTGTGAGGTATCACTTGGTTTTTGATGGCCCTGCACAGTCGCTGCAACACGGGAATCCGAATCTTTGTTTCCTGAAGTGATTTGGGGTGAGAAAGGTATTTCCGAAATCTGAAATTGTGTCCGATCCCATAAGCTGTGCAGACTCATCTCTCAGTGGTGGCTCTAATGCTTTTCACTGGTTGGGGTCTTAACACAGAAGCAGTGGATGTGCACAGGTAGAAGAAAGCAACGCCATCCAAAACAAGAACACCGTGGGTTATTTATTATTAAGATAATAGTCACAAGATGAAAACATGTTTTCGTATGTTGGAAGAAAGAAAAAATGGCCATTGGAAAGACACTTGGTCATGCTCTACCCCAAGTTACCCCATACCTGTTTCCTCCAGCTTGCACGCAGACAGCAAAATTCCCCCGAGGGCTCCTGGGCAGGCACAAAAATGCACAAGGAATCTCTAACTTCATTAGATATTAGTTAAAAAAAAGGCGTAAGAGATCGATGGAGACTTTTGTGTTCCACCAAGGGTCTGTATCTCCCTGCTTTTTCTTCTGCGTAACTGGGCTGAGACGCTTCATGCATAAATGAAGTGTTCCCAGCAGACAACTGGAAGCTTGAGCCCCAGTAAATTCAAGAGAAAGTGTAATTATTGTAGGAGAAATCTGCTCTTGGACTACTACAGCTATTAAGCAGACAGTGAATTGTCCTCTGTCCACAAAAGACTGGGATAGAAGTGTCACTTTGTGTATTTCCCAAACTAATTGCAAAGCTCATTTCAATAGCGGGTATTGTAAATTATCAAAATAAAAGGACCTCTTGCCGTGTTATTTGAATGTAATTAAAGTTCAGAATGACCCTGGGGCTTGTCTTTGCTAAACACGAGGTAATGTAGCTCATGGGGAGACTGGAGCGAAATGAAATGAAAACTGCCTTTTTGTGACCTTCGAGAGCATGTTAATGTAGTCCCTTACCTACTAATGCACTTCAGATGAGTTCAGAAAGTCCTTCTCCCTTCTTCGCCTACACAAGGAGGACTACTCAAATGAGGGTTTTAATATATATATTTTTTTTTTTTTTTAATACTATTAAGCCAAAATTGCTTTTGCCTGGGAGAAAAGCAGGGGATTGAAACTGGCCTCAGGCGGTCCCTGCTGTTACCTCCCGGTTACATATCACAGCCTCTCTGCACCTTGCTGTTAAGACAGAACGACATAAAAAGGTTTCAGCGATGCTCAGAGAGGTCTGGTGGGGATGGACCCCACCGTCCCCGTGGTGGGAGCCACCCTGGCCGTCCGCCAAATCTGTCTTCTCCCACATCTTCCAAACTTCTGCCATCCTTGGATATAAACGGCTGCTTTGCGCAGCCAAGTGCCTCCTCAGCATCTAAGCAAGCCTGTCGAAGCATTATATCTTTTCTTTTCTGATAGCAGCATCAGAAACACACCATATATATAATGAAAGTTATTTGTGGCACGTCTCCCAGGTAAAAGGCTGGGCTGGTTTGTGCAATCAGGCACAACAACAATTTCGCGCTGATAGGTGAGGTCGTTTGGGGGGAGGCGTGCGCGAGAGATTTAAGCGGCAAGCAAGGCACACCACGTTAGAGGTGAAATTAAAGAACCTTTCTCAGAGGTGTTGTGCTCCAAAAGTGATATATATATAAAAGTTATGGTTCCATTTATAACATTATGAATTGAACTTGTCTAAAATGCATCTTGGATCCTCGCCTCTAAACCTGAATTAACTCTCTGAACCTCTGGCTTGCCATGCTAGCCGTGCTGTCGATGGCGACGCAGTCACCTTCAGGAGGATGAGCCGCGAAGTGAGGCCTTGGGGCTCTTCAGGAGCATGGAAACATGGGCTGGGATGAGCAGTGAGCTCCCCGCAGCAAAGCCGGAGTGGGAGTTTGCGTCGTCACTTTGGGACTATTCCCATCGCAAGGCTCTTTTCCCTGATACTGAAGAACTCTTCACTGCCAGCCTCTAATTAGGAGGCGCATAACTCCTCGTTTACAACTCTTACGTATCTAAAAATCAGGAGCAGATTAACTTGGTGTAAACAAACTTGGTCACCCACTTCTCCTTGCTGATAGTAATAGAGGATTTTTGTTCCACTTCAGAAAGTCTCCACTTCGATCCTCCAGGCTCTCAACGGGAATTAATTTCTGCCTGCAGTACGCGTTCATCTTTTAAATAGCGCCTGAAGAGCACATTGGGTAACGGGGCTGTCTACATGAGCCTAGCTCCCAGGTGAAGTTGTATTACAAGAGGTAACTTAACGTTGTTGTGGTTGTTGTCCAGCAATTTGCATTTGTGCTTTCTTTATATGCAGATTTTTATTTTTAGTATATTCATATGGTTTTCGCAGCGGGGGATACAGTTACTTAAAAGAATCATGGTTTTTATGCCAATGTTCTATTTATATTTTTTATAGTGCATTATTCATGCAACATTGGAAATCTGATTTTTGCTCCTGACTCGAAGACCATGAACATCTAACGGCAGAGCCCTGTTCTTTTCTACTCGGTTCGATACACGGTACCCCCAAAGTTGTAGCCGAGCTTCTTGCTGTCGGCGTGACTGACACCTGCCATTTGTTCTCTCGTGGTTCCCCAGGGAAAAGCGCAGCGCAGACAGCCTTTCGTTCAGAGGCAGGGTGGGGTTGTTTTTTTTTAAAAAAAGTACAGGGATGGTTGCAATGCACAGAGGTTGCAGAGATGTTAGATAGGGCACGATGAAGAAATTGTGCCTAGCAATTGGAGCTCTGCCCTTGGAAAGTTCCCCGTTTCACACGTGCTTTTGCAGCACACATGGGCTCTCTCAGCTCAGCCTCTCGGCAGGCGCCAGAGAACTTTCTCTGCACGGGAGCTTGGGAAAGAACTTCTGTTCTGCCAAGGAAGCAAAGCTGGTTACCAAGGTCTTCATCTCTGAACTTCAAAATCAAAATCCCAGCACAGATAGCTTCAAGAGAAGGGGTTAGATTTGGAAGGTGGTTTTATATTATATAGTAAACAGAAGATATGGGTGGAAATATTAAAAAGGATATGAGACAAGTAATGAGTTTGCTATAGCTTGTGCTGCTGAGCAGATGCTCTGTACTGGACGATGTTTCTGCAGTCTTGAAGGCCTTATGCCCATCTGTGCTGCATCACTGCAGGGCAGGGAAAGGATGCTACAGGCTGTACCTGACCCTGGTCATCAGCCTCTGTGGCAGTGGGGTGACAGCAAACACTGCCTGCGGGTGCTGGCAGGAGTGGGCACTCTCATGGTGTTGGTCCCACACCGCAGGTAGCGGTTGTGTGCTGATAACAGAGCTGACCAACCTCTGCAACCACCAACATGCTTTTCCTCCGTGCATCAGTTGTGCATCTCGTTTCCTGAGGTTCAGCTGTTCTTCATCCCCAGTTTAAATTCTTTGGCCACGGAGTGCTCACGGTGAGATAGTGCATTGTAAGGACCAGCAGAGCTCACTGTCATTTTTGTGCATCGGGCACATGTCCCAGTTACTGAACCAGTGGCTGTGGAGAGGTGTGGAAAAAGTCCACCTAAGGACCAGAAGATGACCACTGGATGTGCCAGTGCTCATTTGGTGTCGGTGAACAGTGAACCGGTCTGATAACGCATCTTCTACCGGAGTAAACACTTAGCTTTAAACACATGAGACATTATACGGGTTTTATTGCTAAAAAACAAGTATGCACTTAAATGTTTGTGGGATCAGGGCCGTATTGCAGAGACAACCTTGTAGCTTGGTCAGATGGAAAACCTGAAACGTTGTAAGGCTTTTACATTGATTTCCTTGAATGCTACAGTCCTTCAGTGGGGCTGATCTTAAAACTTCTGAAGGAGCCGCATGAGTACCTGCATTGGCTCCTCCTAAACGAGCTTTGTCCTGGTCAGTAAAAGAAAATGTTAGCTTTTTGAATGCGGGGATCAATCATACTGCATTTTCTTAAATTCCTTGTTCATGCCAGTAATGCAAGACAGAACAAGCGGCTCGGTGGTGGAACAAGTGATCCTATCTCTCCCTCTGCTGGAAAACCACGATATGACCTCCTGGCAGAAAAGGGTGAGATGTGCAGGGAACCGGGCTGGGGTGGCTGCTCTGGCCCTCCCGGGGCCAGAATAAGGCATAAAAACTGATCTAAAATCCCCCCTAGCACAAGGCTGTGCCCTGCTATCCCCTTCTACCCATTTTTCTGGGTTCTGAGGTGTTTCTTCAGATACACGGACCCTACTGCGTGGCGCCCAGGAGCAGCCTTTTCCCTCGCCCTGTGCTCCGTCTCCTTCCCCCGGTGCTGTCCCACATAAGGGGCCAGTAGCTGTGACAAAGGAAAATAACTTGCTAGACCATCCTCAATCTCTAAAGTCATGATACTGGGCTAATGTTACCAGCAACTGTGTTACAGGCCATACCTGAATCTAGTTATCTTCCAAAGAAGACTGCACTGCCCAAAAATTTCCCTGGTCTTCACCAGTCACGCTGCTGCCCCTTTTAAACATCTGAAAGCTGAGGAATAAATCATATTCCCGAGATCTGCTGTTGTTTCTGGTCTATAGCGACACCGCTGTGAAAGCCAGAAAAAAAAAAATCCAAATCTGTATCATATCCCTGTAACATGTGACAAATCCCATGAGTCACAAAGTAGCTGCAAAGAATAATGCAGGGAAAATAAGTTTGCCGAGTGCTGTGCTTGCAGCCCTTGGACTAATGCGTCTGTATAGGATGTTAATTGCAGCCCCGCAAAAACTCCATCCAAATCATAAAATTTTCGATTTTAAGCAGGCTGAAATTGTTTGTTCCGGGGCGATTGTGCGCTCTCAGGAAGTGTTTGGTGCTGTTGCTCTCAGTAGTGGCATTTGGTTTTGTTGGAGTCAGAGCCGTGCCTGGGAACACCCGGTCTGGGTTGGTGCCTCTGGTCCCCAAATCCAGACCAAACCCCAGGCTCCTGCTCCAAACCGCTGCCTGTTTAATAAAGGCGGTAGACAAGGTGGCGGTTGTGTTTTGCTGGGACGTCTCCATCCGTGGGGGTTTTGGCAGCGTTAGGTTCATGGTTGGACTTGATGATCTTAAAGGACCCTTCCAACCTAGACGATTCTATGCTTCTACGGCGATTTGCAGCTTGGTGGGGAGCGACGGGAGGCACCAGCACTGCGGGGAGCGGCGCGGCAGGAGGGGAAGAGCTATCGAAGGGATTACTCGTTCCCTCCAGCCTTTCCAGGAGGGTGCTAAGTCCTGTTTTGTCGTCTCCTGACATATCTGTCTAGTTTCTCTAAGGAAATTGTGCCATGTGGTGCATTAAAAAGTGACTTACATAGAGCAGCGCCAGCTCTTTATCATCAGGCGTTCCCCGGAAAGGTCCGGAGCCGGAGAAAAAAGTCAGTTTCCACTTCTGTGGTGTTTGATCTGCGCAACACCACGGCTGCAACGCGCTCCCCATGCACTTATTATAGCCCAGCACGATTTATGGCAGCCCTGGGGCTGCTGTCGAAGGGAGGTGAGGCAAGCGGGGTCCCACCAGGGCTAGCACTCACAAAATGCATGTTTTAAAGAAGTCTTTGGCTTTTTTTTTGTTATTATTATTTTTTGAGCCCATATAGCGGAATCTGCCCTGTCCCTTTCCGCGGGACCACAGCTCTGAAGTCACAACCTCCCGATTCTGCAACAGTGCTTTAATTCACGGCCCGCGTTCATACCCCTGGGCGGGTCATAAATCCTCCCCAGCTACCTGTACACAAAGCCGGCATTCATTTTCACCACATCGTGACTCCCGCCCCGGCTTGGGGGACTTCCCCGCCAACTCCCGGCTTGGCAGGACCCCCCTTTCTTCTCCGAGACCACCAAGCAGCAGCAGGGCTTTTCATGTGGCGAGGAACGAGACTCAGGCTTCGAGTCATGTCTCCAGTGACTGAGACTTTTTTTTTCTCCTGGTTTTTCCCTGGGGTTTGGTGGTTTTTTTTTTCAGCTCTCATCAAGCTTGGCTCTGGAAAGCAGGGTCAGGTTAGGCTGGGAGAGCACGGGTCCCGCTCGCAAAAGCAGGAGGGATGCTTGGGGCAAGGCTTTCCCTGATGTCTGTGTGCCGAGGGGGAATGTCCATCCACAAGTCACGTATCACCCCGTTGCCCTCAAATCCGTGGAGAGAAAACGGGGACATCTTCAGATTGGTGTCACACGGTTTGTTACGAGGTCCCGCACATTACGGACATACTTTACCGCTCCCTTTTCCCCCTAAATTCAAAGCCTGCTATTGCTGCAGGGTTTCTTTTCCCGGCAGTTCTTTGGGAATGGTGTATATGAGAGAGCCGTGTCCTGGACTAGGACCCGTCTGTGATGGGTGAGTGTTGCCTAGGATGACGATGGCTCCCTGCCCACCCAAGCTCTATCAACAACCACCTCCGAATACTGCCCAGCGCCCGGGCTCCGTGCAGCGGCCGGCTCTGCTCGAAGGGAAACATCAAGTGCTCCCGCAGAGAAAGATGAAATAATATTTGATCAGTTGTGGAGGGAAAAAGAAAGTCCTGGGGCTCTCGGTTCACTTCTTGCTAAGCTAACCAGCTTTGCTTTTCCTGGGAGACGTGCTCCTTAACAACATGGGCTCAATGTTTGGACAGATTCTTTCAGCCTGTTCTCCAGGGCAGAGATACCCAGTGATGGGAAAAGTCTTGTTTGCCCTAATTTAACTGGTCTGTCCTTAGGACTCTGAGAAACAGCTCACCATGAAAAGAGTTGCATTGCCAGGGAATATGTGTGGGCATCAGCGAGGATGACTGTTTTTGCTGTTTCTGGTTTCGTTTCTGCTCTCCAGAGATGAAGGAAACACTTGGTTCCTCCAGGGAAATGTCTGTTTTAATCGCTCCGAGGTCTCTGGCTTCGGCTTGGGGAAGAGCCTGGTGCAGGCTGAGCTGCTGCGGTAGGATGGGTATTACCCATGGGGAGACCTGCAAAGAGGTGGGTGTAAGGATTATTGCTGGGCACGGTGGGACTCCTCCGATCTCCTCGGCTTCGCTTGCCCCAGGTGTGAGAAGGGACCTGAGAACTGGACACCATGTGGACGTGGGTGCTCTAGGGACACCCATGCCGCGGAGAAGTGCCCTTATTCCCCTCAAAAAGCAAACCGAACCTGATTCTTCCCTTTCTCAGCCCATCCAAAGCCTGCCGCGGCCTTGACATTCCTGGTTCGGGGAACTCGTGAGTGGGGTCAAGGGAGCGTGGCCGGGCAGGGCTGTGCTCTGCCAGCTCAGCCCAGCCTGGGTGAGACTCTCCCCGCCCCGGGGCAGACCCATGCCTTGGCCCAGGTGTGTTTTTGTGCTTGCCCCGCCTTGCTGGGTGCTGCTACAGCTGCCGGGACGAGCCACGGAACGGGAAGCAGGGAAAAATGCCACCGAGCTGAACCGCCGGAGCCGGCACGAAGCGGCGAAGGGATGGACGTGGTAAATGCAGGGGCACGGCTCCTTCCCACCCTCACCCCAGCGACAGGCTGCTAGGTCTCCTCGGTCTCCTCTGCTCCCCTCGGCCCCCGGTGAAAGATTTGCTGCTTGAATTTCTGCTGCTGATTCGTAGCTTTGGGGCTGTTATCTGCCCAAAGTGCCGGGGTGAGGTGTGCGCTCTCGATGCCGTGTTTGCTCTGCGTGGGACCCCCAAAGGGACAGCTTTTCTGCTCCAAAAGAGGGGTTGAGGGGCTCCTGCTGCCTGGTTTCTTCCCCCCCCCCTCGCTCTGAGATGAGCTGCGGTTGCTGCCTCTTAATTTAACAAAAAGTAGAGGTGGATTTATTTTATTTTATTTTTATTTTTTTCCGGGAGAAGCCGGCGGGTTAATGAGTAGCCGGTATCTGCGGCGTGCTCTCGTCAGCGTGCCCGGGGTGCCTGGGCTCCGCTCCAGCCGCCCCGCTGCGGGGCAGAGGGCAGCGCTGATTAAACATTTACCCACGGGAGCACCCTTGGAAACCCAGATAAAAGAATGGATAAAACCAGAAAAATTTCAGGAGGGGAACGCGCAGTGCTTCCCCTCGGCTGGCCTGCGTGTCACGTCTTGAGTGGGGTTTTTCTCTCCCGGCGTCGATGCGTTTTAGAAAAGCAAATGGAAAAAACTAACGGGAATTCAGTTTGGTTAGTCTTTGGTATCGGCACAAACCTCCAGCTGCTGCTCTTTCTAGAAGGTATCCTTATCATAGGCTTAAGCTGAGCTTTATCCTGCTTCCTAGAATGATATTAATGTTAGAAGAACATTTTATTTATAGGGAGAAAATATGGAAAACTTAGCTGTCCCCCAGCTTTGTAATGCTCGTAGCTTTCCGGCCAGTGGAAGTTTGTTTCCTTTTTATTTTTCTCCCTCTTTCATCTTGCACAGGCTTTTGCCAAATGTATTATTGTTATTCAGAGTGAATTATTTGGCCAGATGTAGCTGTAATGCACATTGGGAGCTTTTGGCAGTCCTATAAATTTATTAGTGTATTCTCCCCACTTGTCAACTGGTCTAATTTACAGGGGAGCTGCGCTGAAGCCTCCCTGGGCTGGTGGGGCACTGGGACTTCCTGTGTGCCCCACATGCCTGCGACCCACTCGGCACCGTGTTTAGGCTGGGCATGTCCCTGAGCTGGCTTAAGGTGCGCGGGTCAAGCTGGAGAGTTGATCGGATGGGTCTGTGGTTTGAAACAGTCCCGATGAACAGAGGAAGTTCCACCTAAACACAGGGAGGAACTTCTTTACTCTGAGGGTGGCAGAGCCCTGGCACAGGCTGCCCGGAGAGGTGGTGGAGTCTCCGTCTCTGGAGACATTCAGAACCCGCCTGGACGCGTTCCTGTGCCACCTGCTCTAAGGTGACCCTGCTCTGGCAGGGGGGTTGGACTGGGTGATCTCCAGAGGTCCCTTCCAACCCCCACCATTCTGTGATTCTGTGACTCTGATGGAAAATCATCCCCACAGAGGCCGGGAGAACTCATTGCACCTCAGAGGGTCATGCTAAGCTCAGCCCTCTGCAAGGAAGCGGTGGGAGAAAATAGCATCAGGGCCATGTGTCCCTCCCACACCAGGTCTGCTCCTGACATCGGTACCAATATACCAGCGGGCTGCAAACTGAGGGAAACTATGTTCTATCTGCACAGCGAGAGTGCAGATAACCTTTCCGTTAATTAGGCAAATCATTTGAAGCTGCCATTTCAAGGTGAGAGGAATAACAACTTGAGGGGGGCGGGAAAAAGGGAGACTTGTATCCATCCCTCTTTAATTAAAGGTAGTGCCAAGCTGGTGACTGTCACAGCCGTTTCTGTCACAGCCGGTGCCAGGGAGTGGCCTGACCCAAACCCCTGTTTCGCGGGAGTCCGCCTCGCCTGTGGCACATTGAGCCATGCAGGTGCTTTTTCTTTTCTGTTTTCTTCGTCTCCGAGGGCACGGATGAGGGACCATGCGCTACAGTAAAGAAAATCAGTAAGGAGAGGCAAACAGCATTGAACTCTTCAACTGCTGCGGCGGCACGTGCGAAAACTCGGGGCGATTGCGTTAGGGCACCTCACTGCTTTATTTCCTGTCTGGCATCGCTGGAGGGGTCGGGTACATGTGGGATTATTTTTCTTTTTTTTTCCCAAATCTGATTCATCCTCCGTATGCCTCCGAAAACTCCCGTTCCCATCGGCTCGCCGCTAGATTAGGCTGTCTGGGCAGCTTACACGGCATCGCGCTGCTGACCACTAATATGAAATATAATTGGAGCAATTCAGACCTCTCCCCCAAGGGCTGTTTCTTTACATCATGCGCTACCCTGTGAAAGTAATAAAGTCAGTGAAAGGGGTTATTCAAGAGAAATTGTCAGTGTTTAATAAATCGTGCAATTAAATGCAATAAAACCTCAGTATGCTATTCATCTGTTCTGCCTTAACACTTAAGGCTGGGGCTTTTTTCAGAATAACGAAGTTCTGTCCTAGATAATTTTTTCCAATTTCCTCATTAGACGTGTTCTCGTGAAGCCTTGCAGTTCTCCGCACTGAACTAAGCTGCCAGAGTAGTGCACCTAATGTAATCATGGCATATAAAAACTTATAGAGCAGTTCAAGGACTTAAGTAGCTCGTAAATTTTTCTTCATATTTTCTCCCTAGTTCAGTTCAGGGCTGAATTGAAGCCACAACATTGCAGGCAAAAACTGCGGTCCCCTTTCTCCAGCATGGGACGGTGAGATTCCTGGGGACAAAGGCCCGAAACAAAACGTTCTTTAAATGTAGTTTTAAACTGTGCTGTCACTGATGAGCTCTCCTTGTCCAAAATCATATATAACCTGGGGTCTGGTAACCGTACAGGAGAGGAATTGAGTATCTTAGCCTGTATTCGTCACATGGACTGGGAGATGCTCTTGCTGTCCTTGCGTCCTGCATGTTTGATTTGTATGTCCTCTGCTTCATGGGGCGGGAACAACAGCAAGGGGAGAAGCATCTGAAGAGCCATGGGGACCCTGAGCTGAACCAACATGGTGGAGGAAGAAGGTTTTGTCCCAGGGGTCATTTGGAGCCCACCAAGGGGAATGTTTGGTGCTTCTCTTCCCATGGTGGAATTTTCTAGAGGAGGCAGGGAATGGACTGGGGGTCTCTGGAGCAGCATCGCCCTCTCCTCTGGCTGGTACTTGTGTACTGAAAATAAAGTGCAGCTTTCCTGCCCAGCAGGTGCATAAGCGGCATCGCAGCACCTCTGCTGGGAAGCTCGAATGTTCGTTTTAGTGTTTGCCGGGACGTCCCGGAGGAGATTCTCCAGCACTGGGTGATGTTGGGGAGCGGGAGCCGTCTCTGCTGTTCCTGCTGGCTCTCCTTGGTTGCGCTTCCGTGCTCTGCTCCTGTGTTTTCCCCCTGTCTCTGTTCTATTGCCTTTATCAGGAGTGATTTGTGACCATTTGGCGGATCCTTTGAGTGGGCTAATTCTCCTCACCTGCTTCAAAATTTTCACCAGGCTCTGCATACCCTTGGTGACCAGGGTGGAGTCTGTCGCCTCTTTCTGTCTGAAAGGATCATGATGGTATAAATTGCCTGTTGCCACCTCTGAAAGCAGATGTTTTGTGTTCTCCTCTCTTCCCCCTCCCAGGAAGGTGTGACTGATATCAGAGCCCTACGAGCGAAATTTCAAAACGACTCCAACTTGGTCAACAAGCTGGTGCAGCCGCGCAGGAAGCCTCCCACTGAGATCCCACCCAAGCCGGGCTCTGGAGGTAACGCTGTGTCCAGCCCTCTGCCTCTGAGTAAGAGAGAAGTGATAAAACCCAAGGATGAACCTGCCCAACCTGCCTCCCAACCCTCTGCGCTCACCCAGTGCAACCCCTTGGCATGGCCTCGAGCCAAGCTGGGCTACATGGAGCCAACAGGGCACAACGAAGAGCACAAAGGCAACGTCTTGGAGAAAGGACTGAGTTCTCCCGAGAAAGGTCCGGAGAAGCCTCTGCCATCCTCTTGCATTGATTGGCAAGGATCAGCCCAAACAGCTCCAGAGGACCCTTCGCTTCCAAATTCTTTCCACCGTGCCCTGAAGATCTGGGAAAACGCTTTATCCTGCGGCGAGAAAGCAAATGTCACGCTCCCAACCCAACGGGCAACAAATTTATACGTGCACCCTTGCCCGGAGCGGAGGGCAATGAGTGCTCCGGCTGCATCAGGTGGCAGCAGGATGCGACCCTCTGGAAGCAAGCCCATGCTGGACTTGCCTGCCCAGAAGAAGGATGCTCTGCGCGTCAGCGGGACGGCTCTTCCCCAGGCTCCCAGAGGACACAGGGGCTCTGATGGAGCTGCTGCTGAGAGGGCGGTGGCGACTGCATTTTGCCAGGCGAGTTATCCTGCACCAAGAAAGCAACCTCAGCACCAGAAAGGTATAGTAGGCTGTACTCTCAACAATGAGCATACGAGCACGTGTGTGTATAGGTGCTCTGAAAGTGCAGGGTACAGCAGCTGAAGAGAGAAGCTGTTACGAGTTGGGACCTTTAAACAAGAGGTGAAACCGGCCCACTGGAGTGCTCCCTTCCTTCCCTGGAGGTCCTGTAGATAAAAAAATGAGTCTCAAACTGCTGCTGAGCTTGGGGAAGGTGAGGGCTCCCCATCTCCACCAAATTTTTTAAAACTCACCGTGAGGGTGGTGAGCCCCTGGCCCAGGTTGCCCAGAGAAGCTGTGGCTGCCCCATCCCTGGAGGGGTTCAAGGCCAGGTTGGACGGGGCTTGGAGCAACCTGGGCTGGTGAGAGGTGTCCCTGGCCTAGGGCAGGGGGTTTGGAACTAGACGATCTTTAAGGTCCCTTCCAACCCAAACCATTCTATGATTCTGTAAGAAATTGTCCACATTTTTAGAGTAGGATGAAGAGTGAGGATAGGGGAGTATCTTCAGTTTTGGCCTGCTTTGGCCTTGTAAATGTGACTATAACCTGCTATTACATTTTCACACAGACGTATAAAGGCTTGGCTTTTTTGCAGAGACAGCTTAGTTCAAATTAAAATGGCTTAAACCTGAACTCTGCGCCCTCCCAGCTTTGAGAAAGGTCGTGTTTGAGCTCGGAGAGCACATTCTCCTTGCAATATTTCTTCCAGAAACCGGCGCTAGGAAACAGGGATGCCGCGAAGTTCGCCTTGCTGACGTCACGCCGAGTGACGGGGCACTGAAAAGATTAAGTCTTTGTTTACTCTGGAAAGCCACCTCGCTCAGGCTGTGTATGGAAAACAGCTATGCCTCTAAATCCTGGCAGATTAAACTGTTATCGGTACAGAAAATTAGGCTAGTATTTTATAATCCAGAGGAAGAGAGCTGTCGAGAGCCGAGGCCCCAACATGGTTAACTTTGTAAAAATCTGTAAAAATGGACATTTCCATTTGCTTTGCCATTCTAACATGGCAAGAGCCCCACTGCGTGACGGGGATGCTGAAACTGGGAGGGAGCAGAGCTGGTTAGAAATGTCTGTATAACAACTAATGGTCCTACACGGATTTTTTTGCTTAAATGAGGACTAATTGCTGCCTGTCCTTGTGCTTCTCTGGAGCAGAATCGGAGCCTGCCTTCTGCCAGCCCCGAGCAGGAAAATGGTTTGACAGCCCCGGGAGCAAGTGGCCAAGAGTTAAACCTCTCCCTTCAGCCGAATCCCTGGGTCCAGCCCCCGGGAAGCCGGCAAGACCCCCGAAGTTTGATCTCAGCGCTTTCCGAAGCTCCGTGCCTTTGGTCCACAAAGGAAATGAAACAAGTAAGAGATTTCTAGTCTTTCTCCCCAAACCTGTTCTGCAGAAAATGAATAATAATTCACCGTTTATTGATATCTATAAGGCCCCCACTCCAAGCACATGGAAATAAGACGCTGTTACTTGTTTCAGACATCTTCCTCAAACATGAAAAAGGGCCCAGCAGTTTCAGTGAGGCTGATTTTTTTATTATATTTTTTTTTTTGCTCTTAATCTGGAAAAGGGATCTGGTTTTCCAGGCTGGACGTCATCCCCCGTGCAGAAACCCGCTTTCCTCCCGACTGCAGCGCGTTGTGAGCGGTTTACAGCTGGCTGTAAAGCAACAGCAGCTGCGTCCGCGGCGAGCTGATCTTTATCGCTCCGCTTCAATGGGAAGTGCCTTGACTCTGCGGCTCACAACTGTGGGAAGGCACAATAAAATCGGTAGAAACTGGTCTGCTAATCCCCCCCTTCTGTTTTGAATACAACAGAGGGCAATGTCGTTAAATGTTCCAACATCAAGAAACGCAAAAGTTCAGTTTCCCATAATAAAATCCTATTGATGTTGCATAATGGAATATTCTGGACCGCTTATTAAGCTGCTAAATAGTTTTTCTTTATAGATACAGGCTTAATTATAGCCAGATCTTTAGGCAGAACTTCTGCTGAATTCAAAGGGAGCTGCTTTTCTAGGGAGGGCTCGGCTAAACTCTCTTTGGCTTTACTGTGCCAGTGCGTATTGGTCTGCCCTGGCCTTGATAAGAATAAGAGAGAGGTTTTCACTGAAACTCTTTTCTAACCTACTTGCCTTTTCTAAATATATTAATTTGATTAAATAATTAATTTGATCAGTGAGACTTATACGTCATTGTCTCCATGCTCTCTAAATATCGCTCAATTATTGATCCGTAGAAAGCCTGAGGTTGTTGCCTGGAAACATGAAATAATGACATATTAACATAGCCGCATCCTCGGTTTCTGCTGGCAATCTTATTTCATGCCTGCCTTTGTGTGCGGCGTGCTGCCTCCAGTAAGGGCCCTCCCTGTCACACCTCCCCGTCGCTGCAGCCTGTGTTCTGTAGGAGAGTGGTCTTGCCTTCAAACGCTAATCCTCTGTGTGTTTGTGTGCAGCTGCTGACGAAGAGGATTACTTGACTCCTGAAAGGTGAGTTTGTAGTGAGGCAGCGTGTGGCTTGTAGGTGACGGGAGCACCCCCATCCCATGATGCTGGGGCATCCCAAGCTTGGGCAGTCCCAAGCACAAATACAGGCTGGGCAGAGAATGGATTGAGAGCAGCCCTCAGGAGAAGGACTTGGGGGTGTTGGCAGATGGGAAGCTCAACACGAGCCTGCAATGTGCGCTCACAGCCCAGAAAGCCAACCGCATCCTGGGCCATATCGAAAGAAGTGTGGCCAGCAGGTCGAGNGGGACATGGGGTTACAGCCTCAAACTGAAAGAGGGGAGATTTAGATTGGATATCAGGAAGAAATTCTTTACGGTAAGGGTGGTGAGCCCCTGGCCCAGGCTGCCCAGAGAAGCTGTGGCTGCCCCGTCCCTGGAGGTGTTTAAGGCCAGGTTGGATGGGGCTTGGAGCAGCCTGGTCTGGTGGGAGGTGTCCCTGCCCATGGCAGGGGGGTTGGAACTGGATGATCTTTAAGGTGCCTTCGAACTCTAACCATTCTATGATCCCCGTGCAGCCTGGAGGGAACATCCCACTCCTGTAGGCAGTGATTTGCTGCAGCTCTGGAGGTAGTGCGAACCTACGTGGGAAGCTCAAAGCTGGCTGGGATGACCTTCTCCTAAAGTAGAAAGCTTCCTCCCTATTTTCTCCTCCAAGCTCTTTCAGCAGCGTGGAGAGCCCTGCTGTGTTCATTAGGTCTGGTTTAGCTGGTTGGAGGGAAAACACTGCCAGCGCTTTGCTTGCACCCACCCACTGCACAATTTCCCTTCCTGTTTTCCATGCACTTAAGCTTGGCGTTTTTAGGAAAGAGGGGCTTTTGAGAACCGTTGCTGAAACAACGCCCTGACGTAACTGGCAGGTGTTGAGGGTTTTTTTTTTTTGCCAGCAGCAGAGGAACTTGCCCTCCTCCGTGTTTGTGCAGCCACTGCCCTCCCTCCCCATCCCCAGGACTTCAGCCATCTCCAGATGCTGAAACGAGATTTTTATTGAGCGGTGGTCCAAACTCGCTCACCAGAGGACGTGAGCCAACCGGTTCAGTTTCTGATTCCAGAAGTGTCTGGACCGGCTCAAAAATCTTGCAGACAGAATTGGTTTTGTATACAAGGGGATCCCAACTTTTTCTGGTGTGTCTCTGGCTTGCCATGAGTGGGTTGTGTAGTGGTCCTGGCTCTGTGCCACAAGAACAACAAAAGTGGAGAAAAAGATACTCGTGTGCCTGTTTTGTCTTAGATGCGGGAATATACAGCTAGGAAAATAGGAAACAATGGCTGAACCAAAGCAAAAAGAGGTGAATTCTTAAAATACTTTCTGCGCCCAAACAATGAACTCTTGCAGCTAACGACACAGCAAGTTGTGCTTTTTCACATCGTGAGGTGTTCCTGCCAGCCTTGGCTCGTGTTTTGTTTAACTTTTAACCTGGACTCGTCAGAAGAGAACTGGTCAAAAAATAACCGGCTCCAAAGCTGTCATGCACCACAAGGAAGCTGTCCTAGTAATATATTGTAGCAAGATTAGCTATCTTCCTCTAATACTTGTGGTATGGTCTCTCCAATAGGTCACTTGTTAAATATTAACCATGTGATAACTGGGGAAATGAGTTAAATGAACTCCAGAACAAAAGCAAAATCGCGGGGTTTTGGGGGCAGAAATTCCCCTCCCTGAAGCCCAGGGCGCCTCACCTCTAATGAAGCCTGATCTCTTAGAGACGCTGACGTAGTTTTTTGTGCCAACTAATCGTGAGCTCTGATTCCTTGTTTGGGGATAAGCACTCTGCCTTCACTGGTGCTAGGCAAGGGTCCATCAACACAGCTGTATTTCAGGACCGGTGTAGCACTGTGGTCTATATAAAGGGCTGTCTGGTGTCCAGCCAAGCTCTCGGGATGCTATTTTATCCCAGGTTTTACCCTGGGGGTTGGGCTGGGGAAGCGAAGGGTAGGGGTTTTCCTGGTCTCCTCTTCCTTAAGCGATGGCACTGGGAACAAAATACCTGCTTGCGGTCTTAACGCTCTATGTATATGCGTGTCACCTTGAGTGGGACCTACGTGTCCAAAAGAAGCTGTGGGACCAGCAAGCTGGCAGGCACTGCTCCCAATACTGGGGGTCCGCAGGGGAGAGCAGGAGGCTGGGGCAGCTTTCGGCATGAACACATGCTTCTGCTTGACTTTAAGTGTTTCTTACTCTGATTTCACTACTGTTAAAATGCACCTTGAGTTTCTTGTTCCTCTTGTTCTGGTTTGCAACAGCTACTCAGTCCTTACTGTGTTGGTGCTGAGTTGTGACAGCAGGGTGATTCAAGGAAGACCAAACCCTCCCTGAGGTTTTTTTATAGACTTACTGTTAAAAGATGGAGGTTGTCACTATAACGCTTCCCGAGGCTCTTGCACCACCGTAGCCCATCCTCCGCAGGTCTTGCAAGCTGCGTCTTGTGCGTTTGCTGCTTCTCAGTACACTCCTGAGCTGCCGAAACCTCTGCTGCCGTGGGTGGAGGGGAAGCCTCGGGGCTTTGCCTGGGAGCTCTGGGAAAGCTTGGATTTCTCTCTGCACCCATTCCCAAACAAATCTGATTTGACTTGCCGGAGGAGGAAAGGGAAAAGGAGAATGAGGAGATGGGGTCTGGGCTGGGAAGCCCAATGCTCGAGGCTGTGCAGTGCTGTGGCTGTGACACCTTGTGTCCCCCCCATGGATGGCAAGTGCCACTCGCCGTGTCAGCATGCAGTGTGTCACTTGATAAGCTCAGGAGCAGGACCTTTATACGTGCCCTCCGATATTTGTATTTTCCCCTTCCTGTTTCCTGAAGTGAGAAACAGCGTGCCAAACAGTGCAACTGGGTTGTTATTAATTTTTAAGTAGCTGTGGTAGGTTTGAAAAATGCTGCGCTCCGATTTCCCTGGACCTTTTGTTCTGTGTCTACTTGAGGGATCGCTGTAGGCAGAAGCCCGTAATCCCAGTACGAAGTCCCATGATGTGCTACGAGCCCTATCAGTGCTGCCTGTCTTCCCAAAGGAAAAGCAGTGGGGGTGTGGAGTCGGGGGGAGGCTCGGCTTTCTTGTAGGCTCAGTATCAAAGCACTTGAATTCCTTGCCCTTAAGATGAATTTTTTTCTTTTTCAGCCTTCTAAAAGGACGAGAAAAAAAATCACTTGTCTCTTTTCTCTCATCTTCTCAGTGCTCAACTTGAAGAGCAGCATAATTATGAAGAAACCCCGATGTACCTGAATCAGTCTGGGGACGCCACAACCTTGTGTGTCATTGAAGGTACTTTGCAAGGCAAGACTGTGAGGTGAATTACATGCTATCTGGGACAGAGCCTTTAAAAAAGGAAATAATATAGTTTCTTCAAGCTGAAAAAAAGCAGCTGCACATTGGTAGGGGTGACCAAAGATGACTGTCTGTATTGTCCCTCTGGGCACTGTCACAGAATGAGGCACAGACAAAAAAGAACCAGCATTTTGGTGGTGAGATGGTGCTCAGTGTAAAACTGCCCTGGGGAAAAGTTAAGAGACACTACCCATGTAGAAGCGAAAGAAAATAAGGTAGTGAGGCAAACCTCAGCATCTTCTTGGGAACGGGGTTTTTTTTCAGGGTACAGAGCTTTTCCATCTCCATCACTACTTCTTCACAGCGTAATTTTCTCTATCAGAGTTGCCACTGCTCTGCTTTTACTTTTTTCCAAAGTTTTCCCTTCTGGGGGAGGTTACTTTCTGCCTTGTGCATTGGTTTTCTCTCCCATTGGAACAGGAGCCAAGCAACTTCCTTGGGGGAGCCCACCACAGCCCTTTTGGGTTTGTCCCAAGGGCTATGAAAACTGTGGCCAGCCAAGCTCGATGCCGCAGTCCTCTGAATGTAAGCCAACATTCAAATAGCAAATTGAAGGACCTGGCCAGTAGGACGTGGTGAATGTACCACGGTGAATGTGTGCCTGGACGCTGAGCATGTGGGCTGAAGCTGGGTTTTGCAACTTAAAGTGCAGTGACTTTAACCCAGACTAAAATGTAATACTTGTTCACAAATATCTTTTCTAGTACCTAAGGAAGAGCCTCAAGAATACAAGGTAAGTGTCCTCACAGCTGCTTTTGATCTTCTAGGCTCGACTGTACCATACATATAGTGCTTTCTATCTTAGAAATTTTTAGTATCCGTATTTCTTATCTGCTGAGCATTTCTTTGTGTGTGTTGTCTGTGAAGACTCCCAAAACATAAGTAAGAAATTGCACGAGGACTAATGAGGTTTCCAAACACACTAGGGGAGAGAGTCAGTTCCCTCGACTTCCTCTGCAATCATGTAAGGAAGTGATAACACCATCTGGACGTTGGTGGTAGACCAAGTAAGTGTCAACCACCAATATCAAGGTCATGAATTCTTGGAGGAAAAATCCACTGAATTGTTCTGGAATTTCCTGTCAAAGGTGGGCTGGTGCCGGTAATCCCTCTGTGAAGGCATAGAAGCAAAATTGAGCCGAGTTCCTTCTCATGGCAGCACGCTTTGAGCTTTGGCTCATAAGCAAGGGCGACTGTTGTGGGCACGACTGTACGGGTTTTCATCCCCTGCTGCTGGATCTCTCTGCTGCAAACTATGACCTGACTGTTCATTTTACCCTGGCTACAAAGGGGGTGGCAGTTCACCTTGGCAGTGGAGGTATCCTGCAGTGAAGGCAGGATAGTGCATCGCAGAGGGCAGGGATGGCTACAGCTGTCCCCAGAGAAGACCTGCATGGTTGCACGGCCGAGCTCTCACGGGGTAGCTGGGCTGAGAGAACACATCACCTCGTGCCAGGAGATGATCATGTACTGGGTATCAGTTCCGGCTCTGCTAAAAGAGGAGAAACTACTCGTTGGAAAACGTCAAACTCCACTTCCAAGTCCTGACTTGGCAAAGCAATCAAATTGTCCAGGAAATAGCACAGGTTTCCAAATGCACTTATCTGTGCATGATTTGCAGAGAGGTTCTCTGGCTTGGCTGTAGTCTTATTTTATGGTTGGTTGGAAAAGTCTTTAGTTAATAAAAAAACCTTCCTCCTCATCTGTAAGCTCTCCAACCTGTAATTGCTTTCATTCTGACCAGTAGCTTCATTGGCCTGATCCCTTGCACTGTTATATTATCCCTGTACAGTTTGTCAATATGTGTATCCCCTGTCCTGCAAAGTAGAGGAAATATCCTTGTCTGATGACTATTCCAAACGTAAAATGCTTCTGGGCTTTCTGAAGAAATAATTCTTTAAATACTAGATGACAGTTGAGGCCTTGTATAAAAGCTCAACTGCTGAGAAAAGCACAGTGGCTGAAGGCTTTCCTCTTCTTTATTCTAGAAACAGAAGACCTTTTTCTTTGCCAAATCCAGGTAATTTCCTTTCCTTTCTCTCAAGCTTCTTCTAACCCCACAACTAACCCAGGTTAGGGTTAGAATATTCTAACACTCAGTAAATAGAAAGAAATTTCATATATTTCATGGCAAAGACAATGTAGACAATGATGCTCTTCTATGTCAGCACTCATGGTTTCCAAGATTATTTTCATTCTAAAGCAATATCTGGAGGGGAGATTTTCTTCTCTCCTCTGGCACGCCAAAAAATACATTGTCTTTTCCTACTGAAACCTGAACTCTTTCAGCATAAGAAAGGAGAGGTGTGAGACTCTCATACTGGGACACCGGGTTCCAGGTCCAAAGCTGTGTGGTAAAGGCAAGGTCCACACTGAATTTCACCCTATAAACGTCACCTTTCAAACTCCTTGCAGTGTGTAATTACTGTCACTGGCTGATGGCTGGTTTTTTGATGGGGCTTGAAGAATCATGCGATAAAAAGGGGGTCTCTTCAGTGGGAAAAGTTGTGATGCTGGAAAAAAGGTATCATGTTCTGCCTCCTATTGCTGTAGCTTCTTCCCTAAATTGCAATATCATGTGGTGAGAGGCACATCTTATGCGCCAGGTTCCACCAATGGCAAATAGATCCAGCTTTTCCATTCCTACTACTAGAAAACAGTCGTCTTTGTCTCTTTTCCGAGAGTGATTGCTATCACCCCAAGTAACCAGTGGCCTTTAGATTTGGATTTGCCCTTACTTTTAGTACTGGTGGTCTTTTTGTCATCTACCTCCTTCAGACGGAAAATGAGCTGCTTATTTGGGCACAATCGTAAAGCAAACTATCTGCCTGTGACTTTGCTAAAGTGTCTCTGTTCTGAGACGTCTCTCATTTCTGACATTTTCAGTCCTCGGAGAACCATAATAGAGGATGAAAAAGGGGAAAAAACAAGTCTTGAAGGAGAGATACAGGAAGGAAAGAAAATTTTCAAGGTATAGTATCCTTGAGATTACTTTTAATAAATACTGTAGGATGTCTTTTCTCCTTCTATCCTCCCTTTCTATGGGAAACAGTTGAAATTTGAGTCCTCGGTCCTGGAGTTTGAGGCCTGGGTTTTTTCTGCCTCCCCTTTTGTCTGCTCATTGTTCAACTGCTACTGCCTAAAAGGCAGGTAGTGCTGCCAAGCAGCACCTATGTCTACCAGAAAGCCCTGATGGAAAAGGGCGTGAAAGTGTTTAAGTCCGCAGAAAGATAACTTATATTCTTATAGATGCATATATGTAGGTTCTTTTAACTCGTATTAGAAAGCTGTTTCTGAAGACTGTATTGACCAAACCAAATGTCTGATCTCAGACAGGTGAAAATGAATACGTATCTCCCATTAGCCAAACCAAGGAAGACGGTAGAGGTGGGATGAAGGTGCCACAAGTGAAGCACGATGTGACCAGTGCCCAGACTGCAAAGCGTCCTACCCCACGAGGGCTGGCAAAAGACGGAGCGGAGTTCTGTGAGTCTCTCATTGCGCTGTTGAGTGTTTCCTCAATCCTCAGTCCCATCTGTTGCCCAAATGTCTCTTCCATATGGGAAATAATACTAAATTTGGATACAACTCTTGAACCAATTTAGTTAAACCAGGGCAAAAGGTTGCATGCGCATTTGTATTCTGGTCTGAAGCATTTATTTTGGCTTTGCAAATAGCTTCCTAAGTTGGTTAACCATCTGCGTAACTCAAACCGAGGTGTTTGTTTTTCTAGCAGATTGCCCTTATCCGAGAGAGCCGAAATCCATCTCCTCTGCTTCTCGTAATTTATTGAGTCTCAGAAAAGGGTTTGGCTGAGGCTTGTGGTAGAAACACACGTGAGCAGGATGGGAGCCTGAAGTCTCCCCCATCCCTTATTAAGATGGATGATGGCTCCTTGCTGCATCTTCTTAGTAGTTCCAGTGAGTCTTTTACTGACTTCGGGCTCCTTCTGTTGTGATGCTCTGAGATAACGTCCAGAGCTGGTGATAGGTACCTTAGGTGCGCAATTAAACCCAGTCACGTCTCCTCTGTAAACACTATTTTGCAACTTCAGGTATAAGTGGGCACGGGGTCTATTCTGCAAAGGCTTACGCCTGCCTCTGCAAGCTGTTGGTGGGATATGGCAGCATTTCAAAGACGAAAGAGAGAAAAGTAGCTCTGTTGGGCTCTGCGGACAGACCAGGAGTGTGAAGGAGGAAGTGTAAATTGACTGTGGTTGTTGTTACTGGTGTGGTCCTCGGTTGTTTGTTTTTCTTTTTTTTTTTTGTTTTATTTTGAATCACTTCGTAATAATTTTCTGGTTTGGTTGGTGTCTGTTTTTGTAAGAAATCTTGCTGGTTTGCTTGACCTTTGAACAGCTGGAGGTAATTTCTGTTGGGATTTTTTTTTTTAAGTGCTCACGGTGAGCCTCCTGCTATTGCTTCACCAGAGAGACAGATTCGAAGAACTGTTTGGTTCCCCCCGCCCTTTTCTTCTTCATGCGGGTTTGAATGTTTTGCAGAAATTTTGGTCGTTAACTAGACCGTATTTTGGTGGTGCATGATTCTGGTACACCTGTGTTCATTTAGAAACACTATCTGCTTTTATTTGTGTGACTGCATTTCTACGTTATCCCAACTCTCTTAAACCAGTTTTAAGGATTTGATATTGCCACTTAACAGAGTCCTCCAGTAATAACCTTTTTCTCACCTCATGAGGTGCAACTCTCATGCTCTATTCCGGCCCTTGGTGAAATACATCTCCGGGGTGCTCTCTCTCCTTGTCTCCTTTCTGAGATGTTGATTTACAGGTGTATTCCCAATAGACCAGCCGGTTATTTGGGTCTCAGCATCTCCACCAACCATGCTAAGCCCACCCTTCAATCACTCTGCGAACATCCATGAATGGTCTCTTGGGATGTTTTCTGGTGAGGAGCATGTGGGTCAGAGCTGCCACAACAGAGAACATTGATGGACGTTTTAATTTTTTTAAACCTAAAATATTTTAAAGCTTTAAAACGTTTTAAAGTTAAATGCTTTTTCTTTCTCAAAGTGAATCAGAGCAGAGACTTTCCTGGTCTCCTGGAATGGAAAGTGTGTCTGTAGGCTCTTATTTGTTGTGGCATCAACTGTTGTCCTCAACAGTTGTCTTTGCCCTGAAAGTAGTTCCTCAGAAAAGCTTCTAAAGCAGAGGTCCTTTCTTGTTTCCAGTGCCCTATGTGTATGTTGGTGCTCCAAAGCCAGAGGTAGAAGGAACAGCCTTGAACCAAAACACTTGGCCATCTCTGCAGGCACCAGAGGATATATATGATGACGTTGAGGAAATGCAAGATAGACTGTAAGCATGGAGTTGGGCTCTTTGCAATGGACGTGTCTATGAAATGTCTTTTAAAAACTATGCTGCAGCACATCCCCATATAATATTTCTGTCTTTTAGCAGCCAAGCGTCAGATGCCTCAAGTCAGTTTGCGTCAGCCAGCAGTAAGTGCAGCACATGGGGAAGCGCGAACGGGAGCTGCTTTTAATTTGGGATGGTCCCTGGGAGATGATGTGAATAGCTTCATTTAACTTTCAACATCTATAGTGTCTCCTTCTGGCCTGGTTGCTCTAAATTCCCATTACAACCAGCGGGGAGCAATACACGTGTCTAGCATGGAATTCATTTGAGCAACCTCGAAGTCTCTGTAAGAGTAAAATGTAATGGCCTGGGTGCAATTTGTCCAGCAAACCTCACCTCATCACTACTGAACTTGGTTTGTGATAATGGCATGCCTTGGTTTGAAGTTTCAGGAAACAGCTATGAAGAAACATATGAAGATGTTTTGATTGGGGGTGATAATCCAGCAAAACTGGAGTAAGTTGCGTTTTCTTAGCCTGTATTTCGAAATGCTGACCATACTTCATTGATTTCACATGCCAGGTACTGGCTGGAAGCCTTCTTTTTTTTCCTAAATGCAACTGCAGAAAAGTTGTATGGGTGGGTTTCTCCCCCCTCTTCCTCCCTTTTTCCCCTTTGGCTGACACTTAGGGAGCAAAACATAGTTACCAAAATTAACCCCCTAAGCAGTGAGGCCTTGCTATTAGAGCTTGTAGCACTCTCCATCCATTGGGAGTGGTCCCCTTACAGCCCTCTGCTTGCATAAAACACTCAGGACACTCTTGCCACCCTTCTCTTGATCAAAAGCGTTGCTCGGCTGTAGCTGAGAAATTGCACCTTTTTTTTTTTGTGTGTGCCAAAAGAGGTAGTGCCCAAGGGACAAATGGGGACATTGTCCCCACAAAATAAAAAAGGGACAAAACGCTCACATTTCAGATGGCAGAAGTTCGGAAAGCTGAAAGGAGCCCAGGCTGTGAGCTAATGCCTGCAGCTGACACGCTGTAACTAACTTGCAACCTGCTCTTTTTTTATGTAGCTTCTCAAGATTATTTGCTTCCACAGGGTGCGTTATAAAAGCAATGAGTTTTGCAGCCTCAGGTTTATACGTTGCCTGAGCTTCCCGAATGGATTAAGAGGTGAAACGTGAAGTCAGTCGTGGTTTTGCTTATTAGCTTTGTGTGGTTCCCTACTCTCATGCAGTAAAAGATTTCCTGCATCCCTTCGTAAGAAACAGAGACAGCCTTTGGGAAGGGCATATGGGCTGGGGATGCTGCGCACAATTGCTTCCAGTGCATGTGGTGGCTCCCTTCTAAGGAGCAGTGTGGGAGGAATACTAAGGTGTTGCTGTACATCTGCTTTTCCCTTATGGATGTGAGACTCGTACCGGCTCGCATCTGGATTCAGGTCTAGCTGATGTGCGCGTGTAGAGCCTGTGTGTGTCGGAGAGGGGGAAAAAGTATGGGAAACCTGAAATCTTAGAGGTGACCGGGCACTTATTAAAAGGTGAAAGTGCCATTTCTCTGCAAATTGTCCATGGGAGTTGAGTGGTGGATGTGCACAAGCTTCTCCAGTCAGTGGGTAGTGTGCTGGCATCTACATCTATCTCTTGGACCAACCATGCTTGTCCTGCACCCGCCGGGAAGCGTACCCAAGCCTCTTCTGCACCTCTCTGCACATGGGTGCTGAACAGCAGCAGAAATTAAACTCTATTGCTAATTCACGGAGGAGCAGTGCATCTCGCTGGGTTTCTTCACAACGCTAGGGTTTGGGGCCGCATTCACGGGGTTCAGAGGTCAGTGTCTTAATCCCCGAACCAGTCTTTATGGAATTTTTCTATTGATCCCACATGCAGGATTAGGCATGCTGATACACATAAAGTATTTTTAATAGTACTTGCGCATGGCTAATGCCCCCCATGTGAGGATCTTGGTTCTTCGCAGATAGAAAATCGCTGTGTAGCTTTGCAACCCCCCGTAAGCTTCAGAGAGGAGCGTGTGTAGAGGAACGTCCTTCTCAAGAGTGTGCACAATAAAAACGTGTGATGAAGGGTGGCACAGACAGATGCTCCCGATGGCCGCCTCTAATGCGCACTGCGTGCTTCTGGGGAATTTTATCCCTTTCATCAGGAATTTTTACCCCAAATATACCTGCATCATTCCGTAGTTGCTGGGTCAGAGAAGGACAACTTCAGTTAACACCGAAAAGCGTGAAGCTAAGCAAAGGTTTGAGGTGGGACTTTATAATTAAGCACCTTTTGCTGTGTGGGTGCCTGTCCCATTGAATCCATCATACCATATGTGATGCTGTTAAGTTTTAAACCCTGCTGCTGAGCTGAATTCTAAGGTCTGCTGACCTTCCTTTACCTGCTTCAGGATCTCTGGGGCTATGAGTATTGCTCCCATGTACTTCAGTGCCTGGTGCCTCTTTAGTTTAAAATCCGTTTCTCTTTTGGACAGAACAGAAAAACAAAAGAGATTTGGAAACTTGTTTAAGATAGAAAAGTTGAAGCTGAAGAATACCAAGCTCAAGGAAAACTTAAGGTAGGAAGACGCTGGTTGTCCAACCCCTTCCCCCTCCAAACCTGAGCATTCATATTTGCAATAATTTGAGAGCAGGAGGCCTAGGAGTAAGGAATACAGCTTTATCTGGAAAGTTATGCCAAAAGGGCGCCTACGAACTCATCAGGAGCTGCTCTGGCAGATGTGGCCAACAGTCCATCTGTGCAGCTTCTCCAAAGTCTCTGGCATGAGGAATCTACAGTAGTTGGTCCTACAGTGGTGTCCCAGTTTTCATAGGTTTTCTGCTGCCTTTGGAATCTTGCTGATACCTCGGCATGATGCCGCTACACAAGGAAATGTAGGAATGTGACACCTGCTGCCTAGAGCTGTGGGCCAGGATTCGGCAGAGGCTTCTGATGTGGCTCTTCAGGGTTGATTTTTTTTATTCCAAGTACCATTTATAGTCAAGCTGACGACAGCATCTGCTGAAGAATTTTACTGTTGAGTCTGTAGTCTAATAAGTTAGGATAGAGGATATTGTATAACTTCCTATAGTGCCCTTTCGGGTACTCTTAATTTAATACTCAAAACCCTGGTTAAGGTTGCATGGAAGCTGCCTTTTCCTCAAGTGCACAGTAGCTACCTGCGGAGCCCATCCTCCGCGGCCGCCAGTGTGTGCCTCACCCTGTGCACAGTGCCGGAGGCCAGGAAAACACTACTTTTTCTTATTTCTTTGGAAATTCCAGATTAATCCTTTCCTCTTTTGTCTGAGGAAGGTTTGTTTTACTTAAAATCCTTTTCACAGTAGGTATTCCACCATGTTGGTGGCTCCTTCCTGCGTTACTGCTAAAGACCATTATAGGGAAGGAGGCACCGGGTTTCATGACACTGTCTTGTAGCAAAAAACCCTTAAAGCTCCTGCAAGCATCTCAGATACCTACAGTCATTGTCACACTTAGATTCCTGGGGAACCCATGATGTTGGCAGACTACGAAGAGGGAATTACTGCTGACTACAGTTACCAGCTGTCCAACAACTGGAGTCCTGTGTCCAGTTCTGGGCTCCCCAGTTCAAGAAGGCCAGGCAACTGCTGGAGAGGGGACAGCAAAGGGCTACCAAGATGATGAGGGGACTGGAACACCTCTCTTACGAAGAAAGGCTGAGGGATTTGGGTCTCTTCAGCCTGGAAAAAAGACGGCTGAGGGGGGATCTTATCAACGCTTATAAATACTTCAAGGGTGGGTGTCAGGAGGATGGGGCCAGGCTCTTTTCAGTGGTGCCCAGCGACAGGACAAGAGGTAATGGGCACAAACCGGAACACAGGAAGTTCCGCCTAAACATGAGGAGGAACTTCTTTACTTCGAGGGTGGCAGAGCCCTGGCACAGGCTGCCCAGAGAGGTGGTGGAGTCTCCGTCTCTGGAGACATTCCAACCCACCTGGACGCGTTCCTGTGCAACCTGCTCTGGGTGACCCTGCTCTGGCAGGGGGTTGGACTAGATGATCTCCAGAGGTCCCTTCCAACCCCTATCATTCTGTGATCAACGCTCTAGCTATTGGGAAGGGGCATAGGGGTGGGCAGGAGGAGGGTGCTTTTGCCCATTTGGACTGTTCTTTGGATGCATCTTTCATAAATCTGTGAGATGAACAACACATGGCTCTGGTTGCTGCCATGGAGATGCTTATTTAGCAAGGGATGTAATTCTGGCAAATTTGGTTGGTGTCATGGTGGCACCCGGATCTGCCTCCACCGCTTCAGCTGCGAGCGCTGCGTGCTGCCAGCTGGTCAGTGCTCATGGCTTTTTGGGTGATGCTGATGTGCAAATTTTCTATCCGCAGATTGTTTTCCGTCTCGGTATCAAATTTAGGTAAGCAACATGCGTGTATCTGGCTCTTGGGGGTTTGTGTGTGTGTATGAAGAAGCAAATGTATTGACTGATGGAAAACCAACTTTAGGCATCGTGCCTTTCTCAGAATCGTGTAATGTGGCAGTAGTAACTTTGAAGACTTGATAGACATTTGTGCTTCATTTGAGGTGGGTTTTTTGCTTATTTTTGGGTGGTTTTCTTTGAAGAGGAGCATTTGTCTTGCAGATCTGAATATATTTAGGAAGGCAACGTGTGAAGCAGTCCGTGCTGAGACACTGCTTCCAGGCTGGCGGTGGTGTTTAGCAGTCGACCGCGCTCCGGCAGCTCTCTGTAAAACTTTGCTGCTTATCGCTGCCTGCTGGAGGGACAAGTTCATGCCTTGTGTAAATGGGGGTGGATGCAAAAACTGTCCCCACTAATCCAGCCTCGAGAAGGTGCTGGCATGGACGAACCCACGTCCTCCGGATGGAAACCCTGCCCAGGCTGGCTGCAGTGCGAGGCTGGGGCTTTGCTGCTGCTCCTGCTCCATGCCTGGAGCTGGGTGGCCAAACCCACGCAGAAAACTGCCCACAAACACAACTAACAAACCCAACCATCCTGCCTTTTGTTTTGACTGGTTTTCAGAGTCCTGAGGATCTTCCTTTCACACTGCCTTGGCCCCTTTGGGTTGTGCGACCAGCAGCAGCCCCAATTTTCCTCTGCAATCCATCACTTTGAATACCAGGCTCAGAATGACATCTCCTAACAATTTTCCCTGCTGCGTTTTGGTTGACAGTGGCTGTTTCCCAGGAGGACACGGTGTACGACGATGTCGAGATGGGGCAGAGAGAGCCGAGGTGAGGAGGGTGCCCTCTCCTGGGGCTGGCCTTGGGCCAAGGAGATGTTCTTCTTGGCACAAACCTGTGCCCCGGGGAGCCTGCAGTACTGCAAGCCACCGAGGGTCACGAGCTGGTCGGGATTCCGTCCAGGTGCCCTCCCCATGTGTGTTTAATTTGGCAAGGAGCATCCCGCAAAATGTTTCTTCAGTGTTACCTCGTTAGTGCCAAGAGACGTGAAAAGGGGAGAGCTGCTCCCTGAAACACGTGAAAATTCAGATAGTTTTCCTAAGGAAGGAAAACTCCGGCTCCCAGACCCGATAATCAGCCCCGTCCTGGCAAGCGCCTTGTCAGAAAAATTACTTTTAATAGGAACAGCATGTCTCGACGTCTTGCTGCCAGATGATTGTGGCGGCAGCGCGTGCTGGTCTAAATCGCAGCAAGTGTTTGCGTTTCAGTGGTGGGTGTGGGGGGAGACGGGGAGAAAAATCACAACTTTGGAGGTACACGGGTTTGGGGAAGGGGCACAGTCTGCTGGAAAATCCTGAGTTTCTGTGTGGCTCTTTCCCCTCCTCTCAGAGAGAAGGACGGCAAGTACAAAACCTGGATGCCGAAATTCCTCATGGCGAAAGAGGATAAGGACCAAAGGAAAATCAGCGACGATGTGGAAAGGTCTTGATTTCCATTCTGTGTTTTCCCGTGTTGTCTAACTTTGTACGCGCCTCTGAAATCATTTGCAGGAGCGGGATGCCCCTGATTTTGCGCACATTTTCTGTTGGCTGCTGCTCCAGGGTCCTTTCCCTTTGAACCCAGCTTTCAGGAAACTTTGCAGAAAATATCTTGAGGGCAAAACAAACTCTTGGATCTGAGCTGTATGCAAGCGGGGGATACCCAGAGGGGTCTCATCCTGAAGTTGTCTTCCCATGTAGCTGACACAAAAAGATGCTACTTGCTATATATTTGGCTGCTTTTCTGCCCTGGTCAGTCCCGTTTCTTCTTTAATTGTGCCTGAATTAAATATTTGATCTCTGTGGATCAGCTATTTTGGGAATAGCACTGTGTTTAGAAGCCCTTTACACAAGGTAGTAATTGCCTGTGTGTTCCCCTTGCCCTTGTTTTAAAGTATTGATTTCTTGGGTCTTCTTTTTCCGGTTGGGTTTATTGCATTGCATCTTCCTGTAGCGTTTGTGCATAAAAGCCAAAATAAACCTTTTTGTTACCGGTGCTGCAAAAATTCACACGGAAGTAGGAATTTTCATTTCCCTTTTAGAGTAGAAGAATGTGCATTGCAATGAGCTTTTTCATGATCCAATACCCGAGACTTCAAACAAATCAGAGATCTATTTTATGGGTCCTTACCACAGAGTTCCCGCGTGGCGTTGCTCACACACCCCTTGTGGTGTCGCGCGGAGTAAAATTACAGGCTCTCAGGAAGCCGATGCAATTTCATCTGTTCCTCAGAGATCACAGGTCCTGCAGGCTGAGACTGCCGAGGAGGAATCTCTTCATGGCTTAGAAGTCCCTAATTTCAGCTCTTGTTAATTTTAAGTGCGCAAAAGTTAGCCAAGGGTGAATAATATATTGCAAGTGGGTGGGTTTTGTTTGTTTGGCTGGTTTTTTCCTGTCTCAGTTTTAAAATGAAATGTCACAGCTGGAATTCTATGTACAAACCAGAAGGAGCGGCATCTCCATACGCAGGGAATGCCCCAGCACGGATGGCCGTTGCTCCCCTTGAGCTGGTTGTAAGAGCTTGTTTTGCACTTTACAGTGCCATACAAATGTCTGCTTGGGTGACTTTCTCCTCCATGTGCTCAAAAAGCAACAAAAATCTGGAGACCTGTGTCAAGCCCCACTTCCATAAATGACTCAGGATGCGAGTTATCTGGGGACTCTTTGTGTTTGAATATAAATAAAACCAGAAGGAGACAAATTGCTGGGGGAAAAGTGAATTGTTGACTTCTATGAAAGTACAACTGATTTGAAACACTCGATAGAGAGTTTGTTTGTTCCCACGCTGCTTACAGAGAATACAGTTATTCCGAATGGAGGTACAAGAAGGCTCAAGTTATGCTCACCAACGGGTTCGAGTTGTGTATTCATTGTTTTATGAAAAACAGAGATGCGAAGAGGGTGCTTTGCTCTTCCAAGAGTTCATTGCAGGCAAGAGCGGATTTAGGCTCTGGGTTGCATTTCCCAGGGTGCCAGGGGTTATTTAAACGGAGCTCAAGCTGTGTGCGTGTCTCTCTCTCTCGACGCAGAAAGATCTTCGAAGTCAAGAAGAGTAACGCAGAAAAAAGCAAGAAGATGGAAAAAGAAGAGAAGTTTTTTAGAAAAACGTTTATGGTACGTGTCTCTCTTTAGAGGATTAGCTGTGTCAGAGGAGGAAAGCAGCCATGTGTCGTGCTTAAGAGATGCGTGGTGGGAAGCTGTTGGTCCTTATCTATGCTGGGAGAGATGTCCAGCTGACCTGCCTCCTTCTCCCCTAATCTGGGATCTTCATCTGGCGCGTTGCTGGTTATTTTCCCCCTCTTCAGCCCCAAGCAAAGCCTCGCAACCTATTCTGAGATCTCTTCTCTCCATCCCTACCCACGGCCCTTAAAGACATCGCACAGGAGTCTAGAATTCACTCGTGCTTTTTATTTCTTCTCTGCAGTATGATAAGGAGATCAAGGTCATCAACACGGCCACTGCCGAGTGCTCGGTCCCCAGTAAGAGGAGAGTTGATCTCCCGCTCACAGCTGGGGAACAGCTGGATGTTATCGATGTCACGGAGGGCAGCGCAGTGATTTGCCGCAATTCGGAGGGCAGATGTAAGTTTGCAGGAAGTCTCTGGCATGGGTGGCCACTTCTCAATCCAGTTTGGAGGGGCAAGCAACAGTACGTTCTTTGTGCTTAGCCACCGCGGCTGTATTTGTTCGTGAGTTTACTAATTTACTTCTTTTTTTCCCCCCCTTCTCTCAGATGGGTATGTTCTAGTGGAGCATTTGAACTTCAGGTAAACTCAGATTTTATTTATGATGATGCATATTTTCTTCTCCATCCTGTGTACAGATATTTGAGATCTGGAGGAATGTACTTAAAACTTCTGAAGGCAGGGGAAGGTTAATGTAAACAGCCAGTATTAAATATTAAATAAGTATTTCCAGTTTTAGTCTGCCATTCTGCTGTTACACAGGTTTCCAGTCCAACTGCAGCTAAAAAAAGCCCCGTCCAGTCATGACTTGTATAAATTGGAGATTCTTGACTTGCCTTCAGATACGCCGTATTAATTCACATCTGCTGCAAACATGGGCCACTCGGTGTACGTCGCCTTGCCAAAACACACCCTCGAGCCCCTTGCTGCAATATCATTTCCTTGCATGCTCGTGCACAATTGATAGAACTGAACCTCTTATTGCCCAGGTGCCCAATGCTGCGAAACTTTCTTTTTTTTTTTTCTTTTTTTTTTTGGAGACAGACAGTACTGACTGCCCCGAGAGCTGCTCTCCCCTGGAGCATCCCCGAAGGTCTCTTCTGTGCTTCCCGCGTCCGTGAGAGTCCACGTTGGTCAGCTGTGGGGAGCTGATGCGATTGTAAATAAAGTTTTATTTTTTATGCTTACCGTTAAATGTGCAAGAGACGTTTTCCTTCCCCCCCCCCCCC
>VWZL01003807.1:1105044-1117891 GCA_013396915.1 Stercorarius parasiticus
TTTAGAGCATGTTAGTTATTTTCAGGATTTCTCACTTCTTGGAGTACCTCGTGGGTCAGCTCTGAAACAGCTGTAACGTTTCTACCTTTGCATGAAAGAAATTGCGCAGTTTAGTTGCTGCACCTCGTTGCTGCCTGTTTTAGGTGCTGGAATGGCAAGACTCCCCGAAAGATTTGCTCTTCGGAAAGCAAACCATATAAATACGAACTGGTTTTGCTCCTGACAAAAGTATTGAGACAAGAAGTATGAAAAGTATTGAGACAAGAAGTCTGCACCGCCACTCTTGCTGGGTTAAATATATAAAATAGTGGAAAACTTGACTCATTTCTTTCCAGAAGACATTAAAAAAGAGTAAATAAAGCATTCAGGCAAAATTTATGTTATTTTTGTAAACTAACTTAGGCATCTCAGATATGTAAAGGCTGATTTCTGGCTCCCACCCCCCTTCGCAGCAGCAGTTACCCAACAGTTGCCCCTGTGTTTGGGCTGTTCTCCGCTGCCGGCCTGGAGGATGATTGCTTATTTGAAGAAAAATGCTCCTAAATGTAGGAAGAGAAATATAAATTGCTAATGGCTTCTCCTCGGTGTATCCAGTGGACGCCTTTTCAAAAAACAGAAAAACGTGCACGGAGTTTTAACGTGGCTTTGGAAGAGAAAAAAAACCAACAAACCAAACCCTAAATACGACTGTAGTGTAGAGCTTCTGCCCCTCCCCGGCACATTTTTAAGAGGCCATATTAGTTTGCTCATAAATAGCCTAAAAATGTAGATGGTTTAATTAGAAATTATGAAATGTTCCAGGCTTAAGAAAACACAGCAAAATAAAAGCGCCGTTTGCCACACGGCCATTTCAAAGCTGGCATAGAAGACATCAGAAAAAAACACAGCAAATATCGAACATTGACTTTTAAGTCTATGCAGCCATTCTTATTTATTTTACCATGTGGTTACTATTAAGTGCGTTGGCCTGCATCCATCCTTGCAATAAAAAAAAAAAATAAATAAAGCAATCCCCTGTAAGCATGCACAGCTTTGCAGGCTTGCCAGCCCAAATATTTAGACTTCTGTAGCGGAGATGGAGAGTTCGGGGAGCTGAAGTGCGTGTTTGGCTTCAGAGCAGGCTGGGACGTGCACTATGTCCTTCACCTACAGCCTTTGCGGGGAATTATCCCATTGGAAGTTGAGGAGACGGTTTACTTGGGGGGGATTATTTTTTTTTTTTTTTCCCATGGCAATGTTTAGGATTGATCCTGTGAAGAAAACACCTCCTTCCTCGACGCCTTCCTCATCCTCCTCCCCATCCAGCACTAGCTCACAACTCCTGCAGTCTATTAAATCACACGCTCTGTAGGCAAATCTTGTATTAGCCACATGTGCCAGCTCAATTTTGTCTCCTAAGGAAGTTATTTTACAGTTTTTAAAATTAAATTCAAAAAAAAAGAAAATCTCCCCATAGCTCCTGTGATACGCCTGACTGGCCCTCCGATCCCCGTGCAACTACGCACAGTCCGTGCGGGGCTGCGACCCAACGGGATGCGAAACGCAAACCCCTGCGCTGGCGTTGGCAGCTGGCTTCACGCGAGGACGCCTTGCTTAAACTTAAAACTACTTTTCTTCATGGACAGATTCCAACGCATGTACAGAAGGAAAGCGCTTGATATAGGACGACTCAAGACAATACAAAAGCCTTTTACATAGAGCAACTTAGATTTCCTCACTTAAACCACAGGTTGACTATAGTTAGGCCAAGTTACTGGTCGGGAAATTAAATTCTTCTTTTTTTTCTTTTATAGCCTTGCTGGTGCATCCTAAACACATCAAAACTTGAAGTTAATTCTCATGTGAATTTTAAACCCCGTTCCTCCACGTTCCTTCTCAAAACGGAGCTCATCGTGATAACTGGTCTGATTTGCTGAATCTGAGGGCGAACTGAAATTTCTTAGAAGCCAGCTCCGTATCACAGAAGTTGCGTAAAAAGGAGCGTGG
This sequence comes from Stercorarius parasiticus, assembly GCA_013396915.1. Classification (NCBI taxonomy): domain Eukaryota; kingdom Metazoa; phylum Chordata; class Aves; order Charadriiformes; family Stercorariidae; genus Stercorarius; species Stercorarius parasiticus. Next base: position 1,107,031 of record VWZL01003807.1, read on the forward strand.
ATAGGGACTGCAGCTTTGTGCCTTAACTGGATTTACTTCCCTCTGCATCACAGGCGTATATGACCTAAGTCCCCAGTTCCGTCCCCCGCCCCAAGCACCTATCCTGCAGCGAAAGGTTGCCCAATATCTTTTAAATGCTCCTCTCCATCCTTTCGCCCAGGGAGTCAAGATCCGAGTCAGCACAGGTCCATCAGCTCTGCTGGATGCACGTTAATACAGAAGAAAACCTTTGGGCTCGGCTCCTGGCGTCTATTTTGCGTTGGGGAAGCTGTTTCTGTTATCCATTTATATATTTTAATTCCCCTCCCTGCCCCTTCGCCCCCCCGCAAACCCTGGGGCAATCCATGGCCCCGCAGCCGGGATGTGCCGGGAACATCTCCCGAGGGAAACTCTATCAGCCAGCCCCAGCCAGCAAAAAGGGACCGTGCGATAAGTAAGTTTTAAGGATTTGTTGCTCTTGCCTCTTTTCATCTCTGAGTTTATTAAAGTGCAAATGTCAACCATGGAGACAGCTATCACATGCAGTGCGGTACACCGAGAAACACTTTCCACACCATAAATGGAAGGTAAAAGGCTTCGTTGTGATTATATCTAATGCACAGTTAACTTGCACAAAGGACAAAACTGAACCTAGGCTCTGTGCCCTTCCACAACAGCTAGCCCCAGAAAGTACTAACGCAATTAATTTGAAAACAAAACCTCCGCCAGTCCATCAGTTGACAACATGGAAAATGCCAAGGAGGATGGAGTATTTATAGAGCTCAGGGTTTCTTCCTGAGCTTCACGTTAATGATACGTTTGAAGGGATGCTTATACTCAGAGCTTTTAAAAGTTCTGTATTTTAACCCAAAACCCCCCATAAATAGATAATATCATAAATCATAAATATTTCTTATAGTATGAACGAGAAATTGCAATGGACTAGTCTGGTTCACCTCTCCCACGGAGCTGAGGTTTGTCTGCCCAGAGATGCTGGGCCACGGACACTACAGTGATCCTCAGAATTCAGTTTTGCTTTGTGCTCTAAAATAAAAAAAAAAAACAAACCCAAAACAAAAAACAAATGCATTGAGGTACAAAACACGTGAATATAACATGATACAGAACACATGAACATGCTTTCAGCAACAAGAATAAATATCACCACGTCTACAGTACCTACTTCACAGCTTCGTGAGATGAGGATAAATAAACTATTTCAAAACTTGAAAAAAAAAAACCCATGGAGATGAGTCTTCCAAATAAACTTTGATTTTTAAATTAAGGCAGCTTCAGCAGGAAGTTCAAGGCTTTTGTTTGAAAACAGACTTTTCGTAACGCCAGAAGCGTACTCATGCTTTGCAGCCGGAGCTCTCGTTTACCGTCCAGTTCTCCTAATTTTGATGACCAAAACCGAGCAAAGGTACGTGCATCCAATACATGGAATAGCAGATTTTTCTCTCAGCAAAAGTCAGTGTTTGGTCAATAGTATAATGTGGGAATTCTAAAAAAAAAAACCACTTCGTCTCTCAGGCACGGGAGTGAGGTACCTCCGAATGAATCGTTAACTCCGTGCCCAAGAGGCACAACTGGAAATTCAGAATTATAGGAAGCTGTTGCTTTTTTTTTTTTTTTTATAAGCGAATAATGAAAAGAAATATATAAGGGAAGGGCTAAGGAAGCCGAAGGAAAGTGCTAAATGGAAAGCCCGTACCAAAGTAAGACCTGAAGGAAGGTGACTCTAGGAGGTACGTCGTACACCTGAAACAAAAACGGATCCTAAGAATTTTCAGTAAAATACTTCAGGAGCCGGAGCGGGGATTTGTTCGGCCCATCCGAAGGGATGGATGTGCGATTCTTCTTCCCCCCCTCTCCTCTCAGCTACTAAAAGGGTGAAGCCAAATAATTGCACAAGAAACGGTACTTCAAGTATTTAGAAACACGGCCTGCATGTCTCACCGGCGGGATTCTGCATAAACTGGGGGGTTTGTGCACCCTGTGAAATAAAGCTGCGACTTCCAGCAGTCCTGATGTATGTCGAAGGCACAAGGTCATGTCCTGCACGTAGGGCGCTCCTCCTTCTCTATGGGTGCACACAAGACGACTGATGATAAAGAGCAGTGAAATGAAAAGGAGTCGACAGAATGCTTATTTTGTTCAAACTTCCTCTATTCCAATACGAATGCCATTATAATCACACAAAAAATCGTATATTCAACAGACGCTAACCGGTTGCTTCGTTTTTTTACAACACTGCCCAAATATACGCCCGTGCTTCTACACCCCTGATGAAATGCTGGGTTGGATGTACACGCTGAAGATGCGTTTCTGACCCCTTAAGAGAAAAAAATAAAAACCCCGCTGCCTTCGCCTGCTCAGCTCTGACACCTGAACACCAAATTGTCCCAAACCTCATCGGCACCACGGCTTCGGCAGGGGAGGGTGGGAGGATGCTCCTGGCTCCCGATGCCACCCCTCCTCCCTATCCCCGGACGAGGCCACGCTGGGTCCGACGGGGTCAGCTAAGCTCCTCAGGGGCTTTACCTAGAAGAGGGTGTAAAAATATCATCCCTTTTCTCCCGGTCCTCTCGCACGCTGGGATTAGCGTGTGCGATGGCAGGCATCCAGGGCACACACCTGCCCCGCTGGGCAAATCAAACTGAGAAGCCAATCACAGGGATGCCACCTACATTTTTTTATATATATATATATACACACACACAGACATATAATATATACGTATATATATGTATATACATATATCTTACATATGTATATACATATATCTTATATATAATATATGTATATATTATAATACGTTATATATATTATATATAATACATTATATATAATACATATACAATCTATACATATATATATTTGCCAACTAGTACAGTACAAGCTATTTCTGAATTAACTCCTCCAGGAGCTGGAGGTCCATGCTGGGGCCTAACTGAACTCCATCCTTTGCATTTTTGTCTCTCTCCCCTCTCGGGCTGAAGCAAAGTTTGGGTGAGTTTGTGGCTTGCAAAGCACAGGTGTCCAGTGGCTTTTGAAGAATTGCACTTGGAGGAATTCAAGTTTCCGTAGGTCAAATAGGTTTACCCTGCTTGTCCTGATGGTCGTGCGTGTACCAGCATCACTGGAAAAAAACCAAACCTGACCACGGTGTAACAGCGTGAAAGTTAAACCTTTCCTCTGGAAAATGAAACTGGAGGTCAGCAGCTTCTTTGCAGCTGGGAACCAGAAAAAAGCCTGTGTGAAAGCAAAAAAAATTTAAAAAAAAAAAAAAAAAAAGAAGAAGTGGGACTTCTTCAATATACTCTGACATTCAGCAGAAAAAGAAATGAAGGCGAGGAGGGGAAGGGGAAGGAAAGGGGAAAACAGTCAATTTCCAGAATGAAAAGCATGGATGTGTGTGTGTCAAACGGTTTTGTCTGGAGNGACTTCTCAGACTATTTCAAAGCGCAGCGTGGATTTGGGTAAGGCTGTAAGGGACGGTTTAATCGGATGCATTCCTCGCGGAGGTACTTCCATCGGTCCCACTCGCTCCACTGCCTCTGCTGACATCGAGCAGGAAAGTTGCTTCGTCTCTTTGTGTCTCTCCATATGGAAAACTGAGCCACTCTTATTGCCCTCCAGGCAGGACTGGCTTTGCCGATCCGTATGTGAGTTAATGTTTGCAAGGGTCTGAGAAGACGCCAAGTGCCGCAAGCGCTTATTCTACCACCTACAAATCCCACCCGCCTCCAGGAAGCCAATATTTCCTCCCAAGGGCATTCGCTGCCCTTTAATGCCGTTAGTTCTGCTGGGTAGGAAATCCCAGAGGACAGGTGTCATTTTAAGGCGAGACATCTGTACATCTACGTCCTGCTGAACCACAGATTGTATCTAATGCGCCAGCCCCTCATCAGCTGGGCTACAGGTGTTTCCAGGACAAGCGACTTGACAAGATGCTCAGGTAGGAGCGACGATTTAAACAGCCTTTTACATCTCAAATACGTTTCACGGCGGGGGTATGGACGCTCCTAACTCTTTCCTGGATGGAAATTAATGTCTGTCCCTCCAGCCGCTCAGCCGCCCTCTCCTGCTCCTTTCCAAAGGGGCTTATCTCCAGCACCCAAAACCATTTAGGGCTGTTTGCTCAGCATTTGCTCGTGCCTCAGCACTGATCCGAAAGCTGCTAAAAAGCCGGGTGCTGCTCAGCTTTGTCTCTGGGGTGGTTATTTTGGCATGCAGGAGTCTGGATTCTCCATCCTCGCCAGGTATGACCCGCTCTGGTCATACAGCACTGGAGACCCGCGTCATCCGAGAGCCACCAGGCACAGCACCAAAGCCATCCTCCACCCCAGAGTATTTATTTCATCGTGATAAGATAATAAAAAGCTCGATACAAAACCTAGGAGTACTACAAATATTTCCAGTGTTGCTTTTAAAAACAAAATTGTTCTGCTGCTGGGTTTTATAATCCAACCACTGCTGCGCTGGATTTAGCGGACGAGAACTTAACAGCAAAACTGATTTGTTATTCTTTTTTTGGAAGCTTTTGTGCGGCTTCTGGAAAAATTGGAGCTGTAAAGTCCCGATAGTGAGAATCCAAGCGTAATCTGTAACAAAAGTAAGGCAATTTTGTGTTTTTAAAAAAAAGGGACTTCAGGCTGAAAATGTCCATTTAACTGCCAGTAGATGGCAAAAATATCCCGTATTTGTCTTCATTACCTAAAATGATCAGTACAAAAGGCTTAATGTGTCGTTCTCTTCCTTGCTTCTCATAGAAACTTGCAGAAAGTATAAATTAAAGTGCAACCGTACAAAAAAACCTAGCAAAAAACCTCGATGGGTCATAAGAAGCTATCAAAAAGATGGATTAAAATTTTTTTTTTTAAGTTGAGTGACCGCGCTCCTGGGATTAGCAAAAGTTCTCCTTTGCTTTGTTTCTTACAACAACAACAAAAAAAACAAACAGGGGAGAAAAAAAAAAAACCCACCCAGGATTTTTTTGGCAAAGTTTTCATAAAGCATTTGTCCCTTGACTCATTAGACTATTACGTTCCCTCGCAATCAAGTAAATGGAATTAAATACCGTAGCAAAGCCAAGCAGACGCCAACGCTGCCCATTAGATGAAGCCTACTTAATCAAAAATAAAAATTCTTTTAAACAAAGAAGTCACACATGCATTAGCGTTTACCCTTGAATAAGGAGAACTGAACCTTAAAAATCGCCGTAGTTTGTCTTAGAAAATAAAATCCTATCCTTCAGATAGCCAGTAGTAAAGGAAGAGCGAAACGCTGGATTTGGATATCCCTGCCTTATCAGTGGAGCGGTGAAGGTGACAGTCCGGTGGGCAGCGGCGGGACGGGAGAGTCCTTCGGCGCGAGAAGCGAGTCTCCGGCGGCGCGAAGCTGCGAGCAGGGACGGCGGGGACAGCGGATTTGGCAGCGATTTTCGGGTGGTGACAACCGGGCGAAGGCTTCCTGCGGGAAAGGTGAGAGGTAAATGCTTCGGAGCCGCGCCGTGCTGCTGGCTCTCGCCCAGCCGCGATGATCCCCACCCATGGCGGGCGAAGAGATGGGTTTTTGGGGGGGGGGGGCGGTCATCGGCATCCTGCCCTCCGTGGGTGGCGCATCCGAATCCTGCTTGGGATCCGGCCCCTGGAGGGGAGGGCGAGTGGGTTGGAGGGGGGGTGACGGTTAAGGGCTGGAAGGCAAGCTGCCTTCACCTTTGAAGGTGGTGAGCAGGTCAGTGCCCGCCGGGGCTCTCGGGAGGAGGAAATAAAGCTTCTCATGGGACACTGCTCTGCAAAGACTTGACACGCGGAGGCTTCCCCACGGCACCTTTGCAACAGGACCTTTGCACATCCCACCTTCCCCCGCCGTCTTTAGCAGGGGAAAAAAAAAAAACCAGAGGGGAGGGATGGCATACTGCACTAGTGCAGAAGTGTCTGAGCAGCTGCTGGTTTTAGGAGGAAGGTGTTACCAAAGGCATCCAGATGCGAATGCCACAGAGCTACTTCATTACCATGTTCCGTGTAGCTCCTGGTCGACCCCTCTGAGCTGGCTCAGCCCATCCTGGCCCTGCTCGGCATAGCAAAGGGGATACAACCTTACTGCAGGCTACCTACACCGCGGAAAGCTTGGCCATGGCTCCGTTAACTCAGGATGAACCAGGGGTGAGGTGTTTTCCAAAAACTCTGAGATATATTTGCTAGTTTACAGCCATGCCAACGTTTCCCATTTGGTTCACTTGGATCAAAAAGGGTATTGGATATATTTCACCACGGTATAACGAGTGAAATAAAGTTATTCTTAATTTCCTCGGTGCCTTGTTAGAGGGGAGTATGTTTTGGGTGTGGAACTGGCTCTGTCGCAGGCTATGGAATGGTGAGGGACGGAGGAGGAGGAGGAGGAATGAAGAAGAAACAAGGAACGGACAAGTCGGACCCGATCCTCACAGTGCAATACCGTGTGCGGAGGGACCGGTGCCTCGGTGCCGCCCGTCAGCGAGCCAGGGCCATGATCAGGCTGGCGCACATCTCGAAGAAGTCCATGGTGTGGCTCCCCAGGCGCGGCGTCACCGAGGGGATGCTGCCGACGAAGGAGCCGCTCAAAGAGCCCATCAGCGACTGGCACTCGGCGGCCGCGGCGGCATCGATGCTCAGCCTTGGCCGGTGCAAGCCGGCAGCGGAGCAGGAGCGCTGCGGCGTGGACGAGCCGGACCTCTGCTCCATCACGTCGTCTTGAATATAAAAAAAGGAAAAAAAAAAAATATAAAGTGGCATTAATCTGGCATCTGCAACGCATGTTTGGTAAGCAACTAGTAAGAGTAGTGGAGACAAACGGATCACAAGTGCATTCGCTGACTTGACACAGCAGCATAAGCATTTTGAAATGCAAAGAATGATTTTTAAATTTTTTTCAACACTGCCAAACTTGCCATTTTATGTGTTTTCCATCTCGCGTTGCACCATTTCCCGCTTACCATCGATGCTTTTGAAGTCCAAGAGATAGCTGCGGTTGTCCACCTGGTAGAGCTGCAGGCTCATCTTCACGTAATTGCCCGTCACCGGGTTCTTGCGGCGCACTCTGAGGTGGTAGGAGTTCACCACCTGCAACGGGAAACTGGCTTTCAGGACTAAGATTCAAGGTAGCAAGAAGAACATTTCTGTCTTTACTTTTTTCCTAAATACCAGCAAGACACCTTTTGAGAAAAACACGGTTTCTAGAAATAACAATGTCTATAAAATTAAGCAAACGGGTTCGTGCCCTATTTCCTCATAAAGCCGTCTTTAAAAATGCTTCTTAGGGCTCTGATTCACCAGGTGCTGGCAGACGAAGCCGCCGTGACCCATCTGCCAGGCACTAAACTGATGTTTGCCCCTCCCTGACCCCCAGCAATGGCCACATGAGCCAAAAAAATCCACTCGTAGACCCACGTACAAGGACCGTGTCCATGAAACCAGGGCACCTGGGCAACTGGGGAGAGTAACTTCTCCCATCGGCGCAGCTAAATTCAGCGTTCATGCATCAGCCCTGAGCTGTGCGTTTTCTCTTGCCGCTTCCCACCCCACAATCTGCTGCATCTCATTTGCAATGAGATTTTTTTTTTTTTCTCTGTGCTATATTTAAGAAGCAATTGCGTGGATGGGAAAGCTATTTTGATGAAGAGTCACATCTGAAGTTATTCTTAGGGTGGGAAAGACTATTGTGAAACCTCCTCATACCAAAAAAGCTCCGCTGCCTACATGAAGACGTTGGGCTGACTTGGTTTGTGAAGCTGTACCAGAAATCCATCAGGTTTGTTCGCTCTCTGTAAAACCATGCAGCTAACAAATGTCCGGCTGGTGTAGGCATATGCATCTGGAGACAGTCCATCTCCTGGCTGCTGCAGTGAAATCAGGCTTCTGGGCACTACTTGACTTTAAATACGTGATATTATCACAAATAAGGAGGAGATAGGAGGCACCGAGGAAGCGGCAGAGTGGTGTTCACACTATACATCACTGTGGGACCTGGAGCGAGGAGGGTATCTCCTCCAGTGATGAAGATCTGGGCTGAAATTCTCCTTACCTTGCTCCCCATGCTCACACGAAAGGCCATGAGCCAGGAGAGCTCACGTCAGCGACTGCACCGAGATTTAGTGAATCAGGCTTAGCAGAAAATATTAAGGGCTAACTTGGGGATTTATTAATCGGCCTTTGAAAAAAGATTGTGACTACGTGCTGTGTAGCTCTGAAGAAATACCTGACGGGAGTACTGTCAACTGAAACGCCGTCTGGGTTTAAATCAAGCTTCAAGAAGCTGAGCCCTAAACTGGGGAAGCAGTAAGTGTGTCTGAAAGCACATCTGGACCACGAGCACCGCTCCATCTCCATCGAGGAAAAAGCCACCGCACCGATGGTACAAACTCCTGCCCCCAGCGTCCCCCCGCCCCTCACCTGTGCGTCTTTAACGAAGTTGCGCGTCGTGCCATTTCAGCACACAGGAGTGCTAGGACGCATGCAGAAATAATGCGAGTTACTTTGCTCAGAAGCACTCGAGATGACCTCGCAAGGAATTAGCCACCAAAATTAGAAATGTGAATGGCTCCTCTTATCCCCGCAGCTAAACGAGGCAGAATCATCTTTCCAGTCAGAGGCTTAGAGCGTTCAGAAAGAAAACTCTTATTTCAGGCTATAAATAAGCACCACAGCTAGCATCTTAATGCAGCGTGTTTGTATGGACAAGAAATAGCTGGGATGGTGGCAGGGTGTGGGCATTTATTCGGAAACAGGTGAGGCTGTAACCAAATCTACCAACTTCCCTGAGCAATTCAGGTCATGAGAAAAAGACCCTTGAAAAGCAGCAGGAAGCACCAGCACTCCCTACCTTCCACTCGAAATCCAGCTGTTTCATTGCGCGGTAGACCTCGGCCATAATGTCATAGGGTTTGCTCTGGCTGCGGATTCCCAGGTGCCACTTGGCCTTTTTGACAGTCAGGGGTTTTGGCTTGGTGGTGTTGAGGGCATCCAAAGGACATCGCGCTTTGGGGCTGTCCGCTATCAAGGGTGGCATCCGCTCGGGGTGCGGCTTCACCCCGGGAGGGATGTGCATGGCGCTGTCGTCCATGAAGGAGCCGGTGGGGGGGCTGGAGGCCAGGTAGAACTCGCTGGCTTGGTTCATGATCCTCCGGTTGTCGATGACGAGGTGGTAAGCCACCGCCAGCTGGTCCTGAGGGTCACCGCTGTACAGGCTATTCATCACCTCCGACTCTGTGCATTCAAACTTTTCACAAACTTCCCGAACCGCATCGTCGTCGATGACGGTGGCATCGTAGGAAGGGTCCTCTGGGAACAGGTAACTGGGCAGCTCCTCCTTAAACCACTCGTGTTCCCTGGGGAAAGGCAGAAAGGAGACACCATGAGCTCTGTGCAAGGCAAGCTGGGGCAACCACTGCCACCAGTCCCCCACTTTGTCTAGCTAAGACTAATCCTCAGCTGCAGACTGGGGAGCTCAACCCAGCCCATCACGGTGCCCCCAGTCTTGCAACAGTGATGACGCTTTGCAAGCATGGCTGCTTGCTCACTGGGCTTTGCAGTAAGACCTCAGCACTTATGAGATGCTCACGCTTTTTGATTACTACGGGTCTGATGGAGATACAGAGCATCAAAGTTATCCAGGTACCTGATGCCCACTGATATTACAATGAAGTTGATGATTAAGTGGCTGAATGTCATAGAGAGCTTTGTCTATAGGTTCTATGTATCAACAACCTTAAAGAATCATAGAAGGGTTCAGGTCAGAAAGGACCTTAAAGATCATCTGGTTCCACCCCCCTGCCCTGGGCAGGGACACCTCCCGCCAGACCAGGCTGCTCAAAGCCCCGTCCAACCTGGCCTTGAACCCCTCCAGGGATGGGGCAGCCACAGCTTCTCTGGGCAACCTGGGCCAGTGTCTCACCACCCTCACAGGAAAGAATTTCTTCCTAATATCTAATCTAAATCTCCCCTCTTTCAGTTTAAAACCGTTATCCCTCGTCCTATCACTCCACTCCCTGATAAAAAGACCCTCCCCATGTTTCCTGTAGCCCCTCCAGATACTGGAAGGGGCTCTAAAGTCTCCCCGGAGCCTTCTCTTCTCCAGGCTGAACACCCCCAACTCCCTCTGCCTGTCCCATGTCTCGGCATGTCTTGCTACATGTGCTGCTGCTCTAACATGCTATTAAATCCTCTAGTCTTAAAGAATTAAGAAGTAAAAAAGGCATTTTATTTGGTTTTACTTGAAGGGTAAAATGAAGGCCACCCATTGCAAACGCATTAAAAACCTGAGAACTCCAAAAGTCCCAGTAACGTTTAAGTATATGCTTAGCACACCAGCTAGATGTAATGATTACTGTAAATTTCATAAAACGCTTACTGGGCTCCAGTTTTGCAAAATGCTTCTAAAATGGCTCAGATATTGTGAGAACTTTGAAGTCCTACTGCCAGCCATGAACTTTTAATGATCTCTGCAGGCAGAAATACCTGCTTAAGAACCCAGTTGTTCCCTTCATCTTGAATTTCCACAGCGATGCATGCAGATAAAAGGTTCGTGGGACTGCACTCATTGACTAGACAAGAAAACTATGCTGCATTTAAAGATGAACTATTAGCTCACATTTGAAACTAGATCCGATATTTATGGATTAAGTTAGTAATTCTTGTATTTCTCCTCCTTTTTTATGGGATAGACACTAAGTACAATGATTACCCTCTTATTCTGAACGGGTACCCAGAGGGAGGCGGTCTTGGTAATGAAAAAAGGCCGGTGGATATTAAGTTCTTAGGATTATTGCTGATGTAGCTGGTTTTGCTAAGCACTATTAAGAGATTTTTGAGGCTATTTTATAACACAGTAAAATAGCACG
>VWZL01003807.1:1117905-1131735 GCA_013396915.1 Stercorarius parasiticus
GCACACATATATATATATATATATATATATATATATATATATATATGTAAAACCTATATAAAATCATCACCCTGTTCATCATCACCCACTGCCAGCTGGCAGAACCCACCTCTCCATCGGCACAGAAGGGTGCAGGAGTGCTCCTTGAATCACTTGGGACAAAAACCAGCTGGATTAGCTGACTACTCCTGTAAACCACCCTGCCCACCTGCAGCAGGTGACCCCCAGGACAGCCACCATCCTCTGCCAGTGGTACACTGGAGCCCCCCGAACACAGCCAGCCCAACCCCTCCCACCTGGGCTGACCTGATGTCCTTGATGGTTGCTCGCTTGAGGGGGTCAACCTGCAGCATGTGCATGAGGAGGGTGGCGACGGAGCGGTTGAGGTATTCAGGGATGTAAAACACACCTCCCCGGATCTTCTTGAAGAGGGTGGGGACGTGCTCGTCGTCGAAAGGCAGAGTGCCACAAAGAAGGGCATAGAGGATAACGCCACAGCTCCAGATGTCCACCTCGGGGCCGGCGTACAGCCTGTGCGAAGGTAAGGGCAGGAGAAAGGTGTCACCCCCCTCCCCGTCCTCCTCTCCTTAGTCAGGCTGCAGGTCCCACTGGGCGAGCTGGGGACCCTCTGCCAGCTCCACGGGGGCCAGAGCCACAGCCCACCCCAGGGCTGCTCATGCACATGCCCCCAACCGAACCTGGCATGGCAGGTTTGGAAACGGCACGGCAGAGCTGGCGTGGGCTGCCCACGCTCCTCTGGATGGCCATGTATATCCCTGCATCCGCCAGACCCTCCAAAACACCAAACCCCACATTTCCAAGAGCTCTGCCAGGCTGTTTGCTCCTTCGCCCCAAGGGCTCAGCCAGCAACTCCTGTTCATTCCGCGAGGCAGATCAAATGGCAGCAGATACTCTGTCTCGGTGTGTTTATTTTCGGTTGAAGTTTGTGCGCTGGTATGCAAGCGCTTCCGACAAGCTGCTAATACACTCCCTGGCATCACCAAGCCGGGACGCCCCAAATATACGGGTTTTCCTGCTGCTTGCTTGCTCCATTTTTTTATCTCTTTTTGCTACGACTGATGCTTTCTCAGAGATTTTGGGAGGCAGTGCCTCCCCTCCGCCTGTAAAACCCTACCAAAATACAGAGGCTGAAATGGAAATACAGAAGTCGCTTCACGCAACCTCAGCGTCCTGCACTTGCTCCTCCTGAAAAGCATGGCCGCAGACACGCCAGTGTATAAAAAACACCGGTCATCCATACAGCCACTCTCTGAACACCACCAAAACACCGGCTCTGCTCCTCCAAGGGTGCGACTTTCCACCAGTGAGGCCAGGGACAGCAGCAAAGCCACTTTGGAAACGCGGACCATTAGCTAGATTCCCCCGTGGTCCTGCCTCCATGCGTGATTCCAACAGACAGGAAGCCCGATTTGTTTTCCCGATAACCGCGTTGCCTCACCAGTTGATTGGAGTTTTAAGCCCAAATGAGATGCACTTTTATGACTCTGAAACCTGCGCTGTCACGCTCTACTGCTTTTGTGCTCTCCCCAGCAAAGGCAGCAGGAGCCGGAGAGAAAGTGCAACGTGGAGGTTTGGGTTTTGTTTTCTTTCTTACTTTTCCTGCTAATAAGCTGTATTGCTGGTATCCTTCAAACAATCAGGCTCTGCATACTGGGACTTGTTAACAGCGTGCCTCGTCTCCTATACAAATTGAAAATAATGTGCTTCTGGCCTTTATTGAAAAGGACACGGGAATGATATGACTGTTTTTTTGGAATCACGTTAAGAGTTGCTGGCTTCATCCCCCTCTTGACAACGAGGATTTACTTGCTTTCGCATGTAGAGCTGTAGTCACAACAGGGTTTTTGGATGCTGGTCTAATTCCTAGGATGCTCTGCCAACACTTGCACTGGTGTAAACAGGCATAAAATAATCATAATCACAGCTAAGACACTTTGAACAAAATGTTGTATTTAAAAGCTACAGTTACAGGCAAAAATACGCTGGATCAGGAAAACCAATGCTTGTGCGAAGGGTGATAGTGAGGAGATGGGTAGTTTGAAGGACCATACAGAGGGATGAAAATCTGAAAACCTGCGTTCGCAGTCCTTGCTACGCTGTTATAGAGTTGGGGAAATAAGTCCATTGGATGTAACTTAGGTTCCTGACAGTAAGACACGGGGGGTAACAGTTCTGTATCAACGTGGCAAAGCCCAATTCAACCTTGCAGAGCGCGTTCAACGCGCCACGTGTTGTACAGATGTGGCACGCTGAGAGATGCAGCCACACTGGAGGTCTGTCAATTCAATTCATCAGTTCAAAACAAAGTTATGATGGCTGACCCTCCTGTCACGAAAAAAGAACCCTAGCTTAAGGAACCAGAAGACAAGTATTTTCACTACTAGAGTTCAAAGTGTAGGGAATTGATTAAAGATACTCCAGATTCTTCTGTTAGTGAGTAGGTTTCCTCATTAACACTGTGTTTTACATTATAGGTGGGCAGGAGAGAAGGGGCTGGTCTGGAAAAGCCTTTCCATCTGAAACCTCAATATTTGCATCTGAAGAGGAATTTTCATCCTCTTTAATTAGCAATATAAACAGTCAACATCTGCTACTAATAAGTCCTCCAAAGTAAACATCTTTAGCAAAACATGTTCTGCTATTACAGCTATTGAGAAACGTAATAACCAAGAAAATGTCCAGATTTTTGCCAGTAGATTCACCCAAATATATAAACACAGCCTGGAAGGATTCAGCTGCTTTTACTAGATGCGCAAAGCTGTTTCCAATCCCCAGGACAAATCGAAAGACCATGTGCTCACACAGGCTCTGGTTAGAAGTGGAATGTCCTACCTTCCAGAGATGACTTCAGGGGCTGCATAATTTGGGGAACCGCAGCTGGTGCGTAGAAATTCGCCATCTGACATCATGTTGGACAATCCTAAAAAGAAGAGGTTTACTACGTATTGATGTTTGACGTGAAGGTCCAAGCCACAGAGGACTCCGTGTCGCACAGAGGAGGAGAGGTATAGAGCGTGGAGGGGGAAGTTTGGAGGGAAACTGTCGACATAATTTAGATAGAGTCCTTTGAGCTGATTTGCAAATCATCGTTGTTATTATCGCTGCTACTACTATTGTTATTATTTTCACCTCTACCCAAGGAATAGTCACTCCAGGCTAATCTTGCTTCTCTAAGTTACAAATCCCACAGTTTTCTTTCTTTAGCACAGAGGAAATGAGACATAATTCATCCCAGAGCACTTACGTTAGACGGGAATTGCGTGGGGTCATGAAATTTGTAAATCTTCAAAAGGATTTATCACTGTTAGAAAGGACTCACCGGGCCCGAGCTGGTAGCCCAGCTATTTCAATGGATTTCAATCGGTAATGCCACTTTAAAGACTCCTGTTACTGCTCATTTGTAAAATGAAGCGAGGCCAAGAGGACATGGCCAAGCGTACGGAGAGCACGCATGAAAATAAACACACGCCGCCAGCTCACGCTGGAATTAACTGCACCGAGTCTGTCTTAAACATAAATTAGCCAAATCTTTATATTAGGTGATTATACTAAAACATAGCGAAGATTTGCAAATTACTTCACTGCTCCGTTCTTAATGCCAGTACAGGAGCAGCCTACAATAAGTAATCCCTGCTTTTGCAAAAAAAAAAAGGCCGGTGTTTATAACTGTGGGCTTTTCAGGTGAAGCAACTGCGAGGGGTTAGGAAAACAGGCTCTGGGTTTTGTACGGCGTGCTACACCGACACGCTCCAGCAAGCGCCTCGGAGCTGGCTGCATTTCTGGAATGCTGCTGGGGTCACATACCAAAATCGGCTATCTTTGCATTCATGTGCGCGTCCAGCAGCACGTTCTCCGGTTTCAGGTCCCGGTGGACAACCATGTGTCTGTGGCAGTAATCCACTGCCGAGAGAATCTGCTGGAAAAGGCGTCGAGCTTCTGCCTCTTCAACCTGTGGGTGCAAGGGGAAATAGTCCTGAAGGTTGGTCTGCGCGCAGAGCTGGCGAGGGAAGGTTTGACTTAGCAAGGAGCCAAAATATTCCAGGGTGCAGAGAGAAAATCACAGCGTGCTTGTGACCAGAAGCAGCAAATAAAGCAGATTTCCCCCCCCACCCCCAGCCTTGCATTTTATAGCGCGCTAATGTTTTCAAATGATACAGCCCAGAGATGAAATCAGACACCTAAATTTAGCTGAGCTATCAAGGAGAACTTATCGGTGGCACCTGTGAGGCAATGGCTTGCTGTCCCAAGGGGACCAGTTCTGCTACACAGCACATGCAGATCAAGGCTGGACAAAACACCCCAGAAGATGCTACAGGGAGCGATTCCTCATGGACAGATGGCTTTTGGGGGGAAAAAAAAAGCTAAAGGTGGAATATCGTGATGATTTCCATTAGCTATATAGCTATATTAGCTATAAAGTTGTATGAGCTATATCAGAGAAATTATATTTAAAATTATGAGGAGACTGATTGTTTTTACTGCTGACTTCTTAAAGGCTGTCTTCCTGAAAAATTTAGTTTCTGAATGCAAAGGTCAGAAAAGATCCAGATTAGTCACTGAAAAGACAAATGTGTAAAAGATAAATGGGTAAAAATGTGCTGGAAATCAGAACTGTAGGTAGGAAAGTAAATGGGCTCCGCTCCATCGACCAGTACACTAGTCTAAACCAATTCATTGCAAACAGATTGGCTTTTTGTAGTACAGAGAGGAAACGTATGATGGGCTGATCCTTCACCTGAAGCCTTGTTCTGGATGTCCCCTTCAGCCCATTTTCCTCTCCTTGCCCTGCGATTGTTCCCTGCCTACGAGGATGTCCACGGGGCAGACACTCGTGATTTTCTTTGTAACCATAATATCACATTTCATGGGCTCAACCTACGCCTCAGGTGATTCATACCCAGCAGGATTACTGGCATTCGAAAATGTTGTTCAGATAAGCCACATCCTTAAAAAGTCTTCAAAAAACCTGACGAGGAGCCAAGGGGGAAGCGAATGACCGGGACAGAGACCACACCGACTGCTCTTCCCCTACAGTAAATCTGCTGCTGAACCGTGGGGGTTTTGACAGGCAACCCAGAGCTAAAAATCATCAAAATATGCCAGTCTTCCAAATATTTGCACCAAGCAACACGTTACCTTGGATATTTTGGTTTGCGTATCGAAATACATCAGAGAACGTTGCAAAAAATCGCACGCAACTTTTGTGCAAGCCGGGTACGAGACACTCCAGATGGGATTGCTGTGAAGCAACTTCTATTTTGGGCCTTAACCTTAACCGCGTTCCCTTTAGCAGTCGTTTCGCTTCTAAACACCATCCTCTTCCCACACAAGTGTTTGGGCTGACACGGTACTGGTACTTACACGTCCATGCTTACAGATGTAATCAAATAATTCACCGCCAGATACATATTCCATGACCATGAAGAAGTCTGTTGGCGTGCTGATGACCTGGTACCTTCAAAAACACAAGTGGATTTAGGCAAAAAAAAAAATAATTAAGAAGAACGGGGAAAGGCTTTTAAACAGATTATTAGTTTCATGTCAACCCTTAAAATAAGCAGTTGTTTGGATCTTGCATTTATAATGGCTTTCCGCTTCTGAAAAGCCATCTCTTATTTCAAGTATAATGTTTCACTTGTCTATGAAAGGATCTCTTCTACAGACCTACAGTTTTCCTTCGAGCTTTTAAATAATCTTCTGAACTCTCTGCCAGACAACCCTATCGCATTTAGGACGGTCCCGATTTTCAAAGAAGTTCCATTTTGCCCAAGATCTGTAACAACAGCTTTAGAAATGAAGGCTTCATTAGCTGGGGGCAGGGAGAGGGTATTTTTGGTTTCCCTCGCATCAAGGATAAAGGAGACCATGAAGAACTCTAGACACTAGAGGGATCTTCTTTTGGAAAGGTATAGAAACAAAGATGAGCGCCCCAAAAGATCACAGCTATTTTTCATATATTAAATCCCTCTATATTCTAGAATGGAGGGCGGAGGGTGGGGGGAAGAGTATCACCCCTGAATCACAAATTTATTCTCCATTTTCATTCAAAATGACCCCCGAGCGCTGTGAACGCATTTCAGTGTCCCAGCTGGTACAAACTGCCAGTGGTGAGCTGAGGTCAACGCAGCTACAGGAATTCATGGCAGCACCAGCTGAGACCCCTGCGGTTTTATTTCAGATACATCGTTATTTGCTTTTTCTTTTTCTTTTTTTTTCCTTTTTTTTTTTTAACAGCTGAATTTCCGTGGGTCGTCATTTGAAACAAACACATTTCCAACAAGTTTCAGAGATCAGCCAGTCAAGAGGTGATAGTCCCATAAAGATCAATAGGATGAACCGAATTTTTCTGAAGTGCTTCAGACCCAGGCACCTAAGTTATTGTTAACTGCCCCGTTATTTCTTTTATATACATGTAAAAAGCTATTAAAAGAGGAGACTTATGCACCATGGTCTCCTCCTCACCTCTTTATTTCATCGTTGTGTTTCATGATTGCAGTATGTACCATAGGAGACTGATAATGTTCAACTGGGGTTAATTTTTAGGCTTTAATAGTTTGACAAATGTGTGAACAGGACTTAACTGGCAGGATGCTGGACACACAGCTGAGGACTCTTGCTGGCTTTTTCGTGAAATAATACCAATCTGTTCTCCAATAAATCCATGGAACTGTGAAGTTGCTCTAAAGTCAACAGTTGCTGCATGGTTAGTTATTTAACTGTAGAGGGAATTTGTTTTCCCTTGCCTCTAAGTCCCAGGTATTTGCTATATCTCATGCCAGTTTTAAGGCTGACCTAAATGTCAACTTATCCTTGCAGTTACCATTCAACAGCTTTCTTTTATAGAAATGCCAAAGATATTATCGAGTGCCTCATTAATGCGGACTGGCTGCACAAACTGGGGATTGAGAAGGAATCCCAGAGGCTGGAGCGCAGGTGCTGATTTACAACTTAAATTCAGGTCCATCAGCGTGGCAACTTTGAAAACTTATGTCTGAATAATAAATTAAAAAAAAAACCATATATGTTCCTTTAAGCGCTGGATAATCAGGCCATTAAAACGTAAATCCTATTGACTTCAGGCCAAGGCTTCACTCTACAAGCCTGGCTGCGCTGCAATTCCTCAGGCACAACTCTCAGCAGCCGCAAGTCCAGAGATATCAAGCCTAAAAAGGGTCATCACAAACAACTCCCAACAGCATCTCAATGCAGGAAAGCCCAGACCCTTTCTACGCACCTTTATAATGGCCTCTGCATGGAAGAGGGGACAGCTTGGACAGGTTTAGCTGAGCAAAACCTGAGGCGGGGACATCGGTCTGTTGGCTGTTACCAACAACTCAGTCTCCCAATGGAAGAAGCATCTTCCATCATTTCTCAAAGTGTCATCTGCGCCCCCTCCCATAACGTAGTGGGAGACTCTAGAAAAGCGACGTTTGGCTCTAACATGCCAAAACTTGACCACACACCTAACATTTTCTACTACTCTAAGCCACCTCCTGAAACCAAGGCAACCGCGTACGTGAAGTCTTTGCAGATGGAGGAGTAAGCCGGACACGCGGCAGAAAGGGTACTTACAGTTTGATAATATGAGGGTGCCGGAAGAGTTTAAGGTTTTGAATTTCGCGTTTGATCTTCCCGACCACATCCAGGCTGCGTATTTTCTGTCTGTTGAGTATTTTTACCGCTACTTTGTGCCCCGTCAGCTGGTGTTCGCCGACTATTAGAGAGAGAGCATTGCAAAGTCACTAAACAGCGCAGCAAGATTCACACAAGCAATTTAGGACACTGCGATTTATAAGCAAAAAGCAACTCTTGAAGGGGAAAAAACCAAAAGATGAGGGGGTGAAATATTTTAAACTTGGTTTTTGTCTCTTCGCTTTATTGCTTTCCCAGTGGAGTCATGGAAGACAGAAGAGAGGGGACTCATCCACAAAAAACACTCACGTAAATAAACCAGAGTGAGTTACTGCAGGAGGTCATACCCAAAGCTAATTTGCGAGGATTTATAGCATGTAAAAGCTAGATCAATGAGAAACAGCTAGATTTAAATGGCAGAGGAGAATCTCCACCATAACACACTGGTTGAGTAAATCCCTAATAAGCCCGGTCTTAAAACTAGACCATTGCACTTCTTTTAAAAAAATGATATAGGGATTTTCCCTGCCCAAAATAGGACTGCGGGATTTGCATTACTAAAATGAATTTCTATTTATACTTTCTCAAGCGTGCGTCTTGGTTTGAGGACAAGCTGCAGGAACACTGCTGCACGGCAAGAGCAAATTCTGGTTTTAGAAAAGACACAAACTTCAAAACGGGTTTTTATAATATGCACTTTGTGCACGGAGAGGCTGATGCTTATCTCCTGGGTACGAGGACAAACAGAAACCACAAACTGGGAGTAGCACCGCTGTCACTGGGGGAATCGCACTAACTTAACAATAATGTGAGATGAATTCAGCATTGGATCCCTTTGCTATCAGTAAACAGACTATGCAGAAAAACAAATAGCTCGCTGGAAGCAAGATTTATAGTGAAGTTAACAGCAGAAACTGCTTGAAGACTGTCAATCAGTTGTTTGTATCTAAAAAGGTTCTCTGGCCATGAGCTACCCCTTCCCACTATTTTCTAACGCGATATTAAAAATGCTGACATACGGATACGTTTCTTAAGACTGCACAGAAAACCTGCTTACAGTAAATATTTGTGCTCTCTCATTATGAACGTCACCCTTCCAGTAATAACACAGGGCGCAAGGAGTTAATAATTATGAGCAAACCTGGTTATTACATTATTAGACTCTGTAATTTTGGAGGCCGTAACGAGCTGATGAGAAGCAAACGGGGCGAACAGACGGCGTGAGAAGGGCAGGGCAGCAGCGCCGGCACCGCGCGGGGCACGCCAGGTCACTATTATTAGCCACCAGATAAGACCTGCCGGAGATTCTTTCCTCAGTAAGAGCATCCTAAAAATAAAACACTTTGCTGCCCTTGAAAATTAAAGCACCACTTTGCATGCCCATTTTATTCCTCGCAATGCTTACAACTACCAGGCGAAATGAGAATAAGCTAAGCTTTGCGGTAGAGATGCAATTTAGGGATTAGCTGAGGGCTGGAGGAGGCAGATAATTCCTCTTGCGCGGTGCCAAGAGAGCGCTGTAAACAGTCGGAGGAGGCATTTTCCCTGGTGTATCCTCGGGGAGAGGAGAGCAGGGCAGCGCTGGGCCTGTCCCGGGCCAGGGAGGCTTCGCTGGAGCAAGACTCTGCAAAGCAGCGCCTGTGCGAGGGGTCCAAAAGCATCTCCAAGCTTTTACTGGGGCTTGNAGTAATCTTATAAAGAGCACCGATCTCTCATTGCCAAGGTTGTTGTGGCATATACACGGTATATATTACACCGAGGAGGCTGGGGAAGGCACGACAGAGAGAGATAAGACAACTTCAGAAGACATCTTTGAGACCAAGGTTTTTTTTCCCAGCAGATAGCTGGCTATAGCGCTGCGATACCTCTCTTTCCCGGGAGCACAAGAAGCTGTACTTTGGAAGCTGCCCTTGACTCACTCAGTTCAATTAAAGAATTATAACGCACTAAGCCATTAGTTGGGAAACTGAGGAGCAGCAAAGCAAAGAGTTTTATCGCTGAACTGGGAAGAAACCCCTGATTTCTGCCATCCTTTGTTTCAAGACAACCCTTTCTGGCCTTATCCCGCTATATGCTTTGAAAAATTTTTATTATACGCTTGGGAAAAAAAATAAAATGGCCACGCCCGGAATTAATAATTATTGTTTTTAATACCATTGCCGAGTAGTACATCCCCTTTCCATCCATGACAAACAGTGTGTAACTCTGCAAAGGTTTGCTAGCTCAAGCGCATTAATAATTAAAAATAAACAGTCTATTTTGTAATCCATCCTTTGCTTACAGTAAGCATTAGATACAGAGATATTATTGTTTCAGTCCCCAGTGGCTTGTTAAGCCTACTCGAACGCCTTGAGAGACAGAGACAAAGAGAGAACATAATTTGCGATGTGGTGGGAGACTTTTAAGCCTTTCACGTCTGTCCGGCTGCAGCCTGTAGGTGCAGGAATTTTGACATGGGGCAGTAAGGACAACCTTCCTTCTGCTCATGGAGTCGCCCTCTCTGACCCCATGTGCCGGAGCATGTTGGTGGGATGATCCGGCCCCAGAATGAGAAGCCAGGAGGTAGGTCCCATGCCTCCTGCAGGCATGGAAGGGGATGCTCGTGCAGCTCCTCTCTAATGGGTTTGTCCTCTCCTCGCCCCAAGGACGGGCAACGGTGGTCTCGGGTGGTGGTGAGGAAGCCACCACCTTCCCTCTCCCTGCCTCTATGGATTAAAAGCCCAGGGGGAGGAGGGAGGGCTGAGCAGCAGAATTAGAAAGGGGATTTGAGCAGATGTCTTGTCTTTTAGTGACAAGTACTCAGGTAAGCTCCATCGCAGCTTAAAACCAGCAACCAGGGCTTTGCTGGGGCGAGCAAGGGAGATGGATTTGACACTGAGGCGAGGAGCAGCATTGCACGCTGTGCCACAAAAACAACCCAGGTGTAAAGGTTAGGCGGTAACGCTGACCCTAAACTCCAAAAAATGCCACCAAATGGGACACGGTGTGAGCATCCTTCGCTGCTACCGCATCTGCTTGCACGTGTGACTGCCTGGGCATGAGGATGCTTCAGCATCAGATGATGTTAAGGAAAGAAGGGAAGAATTTTAATAGAATTAGTTTCTAGAAAGAGGACCCTTCTAATTTAGTTATTTTTATAAGAGAAAAAAATGAGGAGGGATAGTGTTTAACTTAGAGTAAGCTGAGATAATTGTTAAAACCCCTCGACAACGTGTTTTTTTACAGCAGGTACCAATGAAGCCACCTCTGGGTGTGTGTTTGATACGGCTCGGGTAGCACAAGCAGTTAAATTTTTTTGCAAATTCTCCAGGGGAATGTAAAAGTTTAGGGAGGGACAAGAAAACTCCTTTCCTATCAATCAGCTGTGCCGGCCCTTATCTTAGCCCAAAGTTAAAAACGAAATCCATCCAAGGCATATATTTAGCACCGCTGTATTAATTCTGCCCCAGCGCCGCTTGCTCATATGTTATGTCATCCTTCCCTTTCCTTCATCTGTTCAGTCCCCTTTAGTTTATCCTCCCTCCAACGCAAGGTTTGTCCTTCAGTGGGAAAATGGGATCTGACCCCAACTCGAGGATCTGGCCCCGTGGAGGTGCCCTCATAACCAACATAAACATAACCCAAGCATTGCCGGTCCTTGAGGGACCACAAATTCATCACCTTGGTGGCCAACAAGCACGGGCAAGGAACCACCAAGTGGCCACCAGGGACATCGTGCGTGGCACCACATGGAAAAATATTTGTGTTACTCTGCCGGGTCTTGATTGAAGCTCTCGTTGTGCGAGGGCTGTGGTCACAGGAGAGCTCTTCGGGGACCCGCAGGGTGGGATGTGCCCAGGACAAACACAGCAGCAATTTGTCTAATCTGTTCTTACCAACCAGCAGCGGAGGAGATGCCACCTCCTTCCTTCATTGCTTCACTGAACTCAAAATCTAAGATCATTTCCGCAGTTCTGTTTTCAGCAAATTAATCTTATCTTTGGCCTGGAGGACAGGGAAAATAACTATCACCAGCTCTCCCTGTATTTGGCAAAATCCTCTCTAGTTGACCCTTGGCATGAGACCTCCTATTCATCCACCACATTCACATCCACCATGTTAACTCCTGCCACCTTCCTCTCTTGTAAAAAAAACCGCTGCGTTTTAATCACCATTTCCAGCTGGAATTTCAGTATTATCACCAAAATCCTGCTCCCATCTGCCAACCTATTTACTCCCCTCCCTGCCTTGTGTGGTCTTTCCATAAATAAGATCAAGGAACTGAATGGGCGTAAAACTAACCGTTTCTTGCAGCATTTAACTAGTTTTCAGGAGGACCAGTTCACCGATGACCCATGCAGTGCTCAGGCAGAACAAGCATCCCAACAGGGCGACAGGGACGTTTTCTGTTGTTAGATCTGGTTTCTGATGGCTCAAAGTGACTATTCAGCTCCAGCCACAAATCCAAGCTCTGGTTCCTAATCCATCGTTACTAAATCCTTCCCTTCCATTGCCGCTTTTTAATTTCCTTAATAATTGTAATCCTTAAAAATTTTAATTTATGATTTCTTAATGTTGAGAAGTAAGGCCTCTTACAAAGTCTTGTGCAAGGCAGTTAGAAGAAAACACATCAGCAACAAGAAATGTCACTGATGGCACTGTCCGCCTTACGTGAAAAAATATATATACAAAGCTTGAACGAATCAGGCAAAAATGTCTTGCTGTTCTCTTGTTTCTTGCTAAACAGGGTGAATATAGTTTTTTTTCCTAAAGCTCATTTGTTTAAAATGCTATAATTGGGTATAAATAGGAGATCTCCTTTCTACATCTCAGTTTCCAATCTCAAGTCCAAATTTCACGTGTCAGTTGTAGGCAAAATATTAAGGAAAAAAACCATATATATATATAAAGGGTACTACTTAGCCATAAAGGATGTTGAGCTAGGAAATCTCTTTTATGTTATTTGAAATGTTTCTTTGGAAACTATCAGCTTTTACCGAAGTCGGGTCATATGTGGGGCAGGGGGTGTTTGTGCTAGCTACTCCTGAAAGGTGGTTATGGAAAAAGGCTATTGTTGGCAGGCTTAGTTTGGCCCCCAAGAAAAAAAAAATTGCCTTTGGAGCACTTTTTGAGGTCTGCTGGTATACATGAGTGATTTAAATGGTCCTTACTGTTAGAAGTATTTACTCCGATAATTCTTTAGTCAGTAAATTTGTGGTTTGGGATTAAACACAGCAATATATTTTTAGGGGCCTGATTAATGGCCACAGGTGGATTTAGCTCCAGTGGTTGCGGTGGTTTCTTTCCCCTGCTGTCAATTTTGGTTTATTTTAAAACTCCAGTCGCTGAGTGCGGGCACATCACCCCTTCCACCAGCCACAGCACCGCGGGGCAGGGGGACACCGAGCGGGGCAGCTGGAGCTACGCCCATTTCCAACCAGGAACCACAGCTACCCATTTTGCTTAGACAAGAAATTTGCTTGGGTTTGTTTTTGTTTTTTAATATCTTGATTCAAAGATAAAATTTGCGTGTAATGGCAGAATGCACAGGAGACAGAAATACAAATCTTTGCAAACCTTACAGTCGGGTAAAGCGAAGGTGGTGCCTTGAAAACACGAGCTGGCCACCTTGGCATGAACACAGAGGAATCCCAGTGTTACAGCCCAAGCCAGACCCGAGCCCTCCATCCCTGCCCGCGGCGGGAGCCGCTTCCCGGGCTCGCCGGGGTGATGTACAGCAGGAGAAACCCCTTTCGCTCCCGCTTCCTCACGCTCCGAACCGCTTGCCATCCCTTTGGGAAGGAAGGGGCAGCGGGGACAACACCCCCGGCACCGAGGGGGGGAAGGATGCCGGTCAGTGCCCGCTTTGCTGCCCAACCTTCCCATCACCTTCCTCCCGGTCCGGGGAGGAAAGTTTTGATGGGTCCTGCGGGGAGCACCGGCGGCGGGGGCTGCAGCGGGCAAGGGCTGGGCGAGGTCTGCATCCCCCACCACCTGCCCGCGACCCCCGTCATCCCATTCCGCGCCCCCCGCCACACCGAGAAGGGGCCGCCTCCCACCCCGCAGCCCCGCGGGGATGCTCCGCCAGCCGCTTCCCCCCCGGACCCCGCCGCGCCCCGGGGATGTTGCGGGGGGGAGCCGCCGAAGGAGGGGAGGCGATGCCCGGCGCGGAGGCCCGCGTTAACAGGGAGGAGGAGG
>VWZL01003807.1:1131761-1161038 GCA_013396915.1 Stercorarius parasiticus
GGGTGCGCGGGGGAGGGCAGGGACGCGCCCCCCGCGGATGCCGGGTGGGGAGGGGGGGCACAAACACACACCCACACACCCACACACCCACACCCCCCTCCTTAGGGTGCACCTGGCTGGGGGGGACGGTGCGTTAGGGCGGCATTGGCTGGGGTGACACCCTCCGCGGGGCGTGCCTTTCTTGGGGTGCGCCCTGGTGGGCGTTGAGGACTCTGGTTTGGGGTGCACCTGGCCGGGAGTGACAGCCTCCGTGGGTGACTGTGTCCTCCGGGTGCACCCTCCCCGCCATGCACCTTCCTTGGAGTGACACCACCCCTAGGGTACACCTTCCTTGGGGTCCACCTATCTGATTGGGGCACTCTTCTTGGGGTGCGCCCCCCTCCTTATGGTGTGCCTGGCTGGGGACGGCACCTGTCAGAGGGTGCATGTGGCAACTGGTGGCACCCTCCTTAGAGGGACACTTGCCTGGAGGGTGCAGCTGCCTAAGAGCGAGACTCTCCTCGGGACGCACCCTGCTTGCAGTGCACCTTACTTGAGTTCTTTATAGCACACCCTCTTTGGGGTGCACCTGCTTGGAGGTGGTACCCTCCTTGGAGAGCATGTGCCTGAGAGTGACACCCACCTGAGGGTGACACTGTCCTTGGGGTCTGCCCTCCTTATGCTGCACCTTCCTTGGTTTGATCCCTCCTTTTGGTGACACTGTGCTTGGGGTGGCACCAGCCAGGGAAGTTGCATTAGGTCTGTAGAGCACATCTCCACAAGAGGGATGTGTTGTGGGGTTGGAAGCATGGGCACCCTGCGAGGCTCAGGTGTACCTTGGTCTGGAAGACGGGGTGGGCGGGTAGAAGGGGTTGATGGGAATTAAATAACATGGGCAGGAAGGGGTGGAGGGTTGTGTTGGAGTGGTTGGGTAGTGGGCTGAAGCGGGAGAAAGGAACTGTTGTGGAGAAGGGTGGTGGTGAGGTGGACAGTGGGTGTCGGGACTTGCCTGGTTGGGCATTGTGTGTTGACCCAGTGTGCGTCAGTAAGTTCATGTGTGTGGTTGGGAAGTAAGTTCATGTGTGTGGTTGGGAAGGGTAGAGTTTGGGGTGATGGTGGTGCTTCCCACTGTTAGCAGCTGCTGGGCTGTGCCTTGGGGTGTGATGGTGGATGGGCAGTTCTCACTTGGCAAAGCAGCTCCGGGAGCCTTCTTGTGGGTCAGTAACCGTGTTAATACAAAGGAGCAAAACAGATGCACGGGGAAGGAAACATCAATACATGCAGCCGGCTGAAACCATCTCCGTATCTTAGCTGTGCTGTCAGCTGCTGTTTCTCATGAGCTAACAACTCATCCTGACGATAGCATTATCCATGCCGTAGCATCTCAGCCCTGGGACAAACTGCAGTCTGGTATGAGGATGTTGTATATTAAATAATAACGCAGCTGCTCTAAGCGGGTTACTTCTTGCTAGAACTTCTCGTTAGAAATGTACTTTTGGGGGAGGAAAACCCTATCCTGAAAGAAACACCCATTTCATTTAGTGATCCCAACTCTTTTCTGTGATGAAGATTTTCCTTTTTACTTATGAAAAAGACAACTGCAACTCAGAAAAAGACAGCCCTTGCCACGCTGCACAGTAACAGGCTGGCAAGCAGCTGGTGCGGGTGTGGTTGCTATAAGGTGAAGGTCTCCCTGCTTTGCAGTCCTGTGGCCTCAGGTGCCTCTTGCCTGGGTGGTGGGACCCCTGCGGACGCTCTCCCAGGACCTCTGGGTGGTGGGACCCCTGTGGACGCTCTCCCGGGACCTCCTCAGCTCAGAGCTGTGCTAGGGGAAGGGGTTGTTTTTTATGTAGATGCTCAGATCCGTTTCTCTTTCGGGCAGTCGCCCGATGGATGATTTCGGCTGAAAGTCCAAAAAGTTTCCTAGGGAAAGCAGGATGTTCTCCCTCATCTCCTAAATAGGATGTAAACTTTGCCTGAACCACATGAATAGTTCATATTAAAAAAAAAAAACACACAACCAAAAAACACCCAAACATGTATGCTCATCCTGAATAAGCAGCATGGCTAAACACTGAAATGGGTCTAGTGTATTTGCAGAGTAGNCCAGGCTCCGGGAGGAATGCTGAGGAAGGGAGGTGGCACTGGTGGATATCTCCTTGCCGTCCTTCACCCTGGACTGCAGGCTGGGAGAAGTGGGGACCCAGTGTGCGTCAGTAAGTTCATGTGTGTGGTTGGGAAGGGTAGAGTTTGGGGTGATGGTGGTGCTTCCCACTGTTAGCAGCTGCTGGGCTGTGCCTTGGGGTGTGATGGTGGATGGGCAGTTCTCACTTGGCAAAGCAGCTCCGGGAGCCTTCTTGTGGGTCAGTAACCGTGTTAATACAAAGGAGCAAAACAGATGCACGGGGAAGGAAACATCAATACATGCAGCCGGCTGAAACCATCTCCGTATCTTAGCTGTGCTGTCAGCTGCTGTTTCTCATGAGCTAACAACTCATCCTGACGATAGCATTATCCATGCCGTAGCATCTCAGCCCTGGGACAAACTGCAGTCTGGTATGAGGATGTTGTATATTAAATAATAACGCAGCTGCTCTAAGCGGGTTACTTCTTGCTAGAACTTCTCGTTAGAAATGTACTTTTGGGGGAGGAAAACCCTATCCTGAAAGAAACACCCATTTCATTTAGTGATCCCAACTCTTTTCTGTGATGAAGATTTTCCTTTTTACTTATGAAAAAGACAACTGCAACTCAGAAAAAGACAGCCCTTGCCACGCTGCACAGTAACAGGCTGGCAAGCAGCTGGTGCGGGTGTGGTTGCTATAAGGTGAAGGTCTCCCTGCTTTGCAGTCCTGTGGCCTCAGGTGCCTCTTGCCTGGGTGGTGGGACCCCTGCGGACGCTCTCCCAGGACCTCTGGGTGGTGGGACCCCTGTGGACGCTCTCCCGGGACCTCCTCAGCTCAGAGCTGTGCTAGGGGAAGGGGTTGTTTTTTATGTAGATGCTCAGATCCGTTTCTCTTTCGGGCAGTCGCCCGATGGATGATTTCGGCTGAAAGTCCAAAAAGTTTCCTAGGGAAAGCAGGATGTTCTCCCTCATCTCCTAAATAGGATGTAAACTTTGCCTGAACCACATGAATAGTTCATATTAAAAAAAAAAAACACACAACCAAAAAACACCCAAACATGTATGCTCATCCTGAATAAGCAGCATGGCTAAACACTGAAATGGGTCTAGTGTATTTGCAGAGTAGTTCTGGCGTGTTTTAATCGTGTTAATTTTGATGTCTCCGTTTCTTATTCGGCCCTGAGAAATAGCAGAAGGCAGTCACAAATGCAATCCACGCTCTGAAGTAGTAAAGAGCTATTTGGGAAGGTGTGTAAACAAAGGATACCCGATAAAATAATGACCAGGCTGTGCAACTGTACCATCATAAATAATAAAATGACAACTTAATTCAACAAATCCAATAACATGAATAACTAAAATAAGAAGCCCAGGGCAGGAACGGCAAGGCTGCTGTAATACAAAACCGTATGTAGTGTAATGAAACTGTATCTGTTCAATCAGAACAATAGATGCACCTAAAGGTGAAACGGTATTCACGAATATTGTTATTATCTTATCTAAAGTTTACTGGCTCCTGGAAAGCTTGAGAAAACTCTGTCTTCTTCAGGCAGCTGCAGCAGCGTCAGTCCATGCAGGCCTTTACCTTGCAAGCTCAGCTCTCCCCTGTCCCTGCGCACGGGAGCGCGTGGGGTTTGTTTGATCTCCGCTTCCAGCCTTGGCAAGCCCTCACCCTGCCTGAATGAGGCACCACAACAAATAGCTGACATCTCAAATGGCTGTGTTTGTGTTTGTTTTGTTTTGTTTTGTTTTTTTTTAATGGTTAGACTAATATGTTTAAGAGGAGCTGCTGCGTGTAGATGTATTGTTTTGCCGTCTTGCTTGTTCCTAAAAGTTGGTAGCTAAATCTCAGAGCAAAACTGATGCGTCATGAGTGTTTCTGCAGCCTCATGATGTTTACTGGAAATATCGAATTAATATTAATCGGGTTTCTAATTCACAGGATATATTTTGGGGGTTTAAGGTTTACAGGAGACTTGCAGAAAGCCCTTTACTCGGCAGCAAACCTGTCACCAGGCGGGTGAGCACCTTCCACCTGCACCAGTGTCGGTGAGAGCCGAGAGCACTTGTTCTGCAGAGCCTGGTGTGCTCCTGGAAAGCAGCGCCGGGGCTCAGGCTTGGGGGAATTTGCTTAATTTTCCCCCTGGCTTTTAAACAAACACGTGTATTATATGCATGTGTATCTCTATATCTCATTCGCACGCACCGAGGAAGGGACGCTTTGCGCATCGGCAGGAGCTGGAGGGTCTTGAGTGGGACGCTGGGTGGGGAGGTGTTGCTAGGAGATGGCGACTCCAGCGTCTGGCGAAGCGGCCTTTTTATTTTTGGTGTAGATCACACGAAACAGTATTTGACTGTGAGGCAGGGTAGAAATCTCTTCCCTCTGCTTTCGTTCATCTCTGAATGGTCTGGCTCTGCCTGGTAGTGTTGCAGCCTATTTAAAACGGGAATTCAAACGTGGACTGGGTGCTGTTCAGCCCAGCTGGAGGCTGGGTGGTTTGCAACCTCCAGGCTGTTAATTTTTTTTTTTTTCTTATGTATTTTTTTTCTTTTTTTCCTACTCATTGAGAAATCCCTCGTCTGAGCAGCGGGATATATGCCTCTGTTTAGGGGAGAGCATCCTCGTATGCCTTTGGTTCCTTTGTGGCCAGTTGTCTCTGCTTTTTCAGACGCTGTGTGTTAGCAGGCTGTTTTCCTGGGTTTGGGCTTATTAAATGCATCCTGCCAGGGCTTGTTCTCTCCTGCTCTGCTGCTTGTGCCTCTCGTTGCACCCCAGTGCCAGCCGGGAGTCAGATCCCCCCATCCGAGCTAACTGCACCTCCACCTTCCTCGCAGAGAAGGGTCTACGTGATGGCACGGGGAAAGCTGCCGCGGGGTGCTGACCCTTCACTGGGGGCATTTGGCTCCAAACCAGGGCTGGATCTACAGGAGAAACTAGGCCTGAATGCTAAAACATTGAGGTTTTTCGCAGCCCTTTTTGGGGTGCTGGAGCCCTGGGCAGAAGCACGGGGTGCCCCTCGCCGCTCGTGCCATGCACTCGCATTTTGCTGATGCCCATCTTGGGCACCAAACTCCCTTCGCTCAATGTTCAAGGGGCTTTTTTTGGTAATGCGGGGCTGAACAGCGGGATGCTGAAGGGTTGGGAGGGCACCCAGACAATCCTGGGTGTCGCCTGTTGCAGCGCTGGCTTCGGTCACCGTCGGGAACCTGCAGAAGGGCTCGTAGCTGAACATCTCGAGCCATGTCCGACCTATCAAAGGACTTCAGCTCAGCATCCTGAAGCTCTTGGCCCATTTGGGAAGAGGTTAGGATGCTGTGTTTTTCCAGTTTTATGTGACCAAAAAAGACCAGGAACGCTGTGCATCTGTTTATACGAAAGCTCACGTTCTGGGGCATGCCATCCACCCCTTGTAAGTGCCCTAAATCTGTGGATTTTCATCAGGATTTGCTTTCCCAGTCTGTTTTTGGAGGAGATAGTTAATGAGATAATGCAGCAGTGGGTAAACTGTGACATGTGAAATGGTTGGGGTTTGTTTTGAATGTTAGAGAAACTACATGCATCAGAGGCTTACGCACGTTAGATTTGTAACCAAGTAATTCCCATTTATATTATGTAAGTGATGCTATTTATCAGACCCCGTGTACTGGCCAAGAGCAGATGTTGAGCTGGCGTGCCGCGGCATTGGAGATTAACTTTTCGGGGGGTGAGTTGTTCAGAAACAACCTTGTGATTAGCTCCTCGTAATATAATGTAACAACACGCAATATGGCAGCCTTATTCCGAAAATGCAGCGCATACGGGTCCAAAGTCTATTATGTTCTCTTTTTGGTATTGAGTGAAAATCTGGACTGTATGGCAGCAGATGATGCTCTGGTGGGAATGTGTGCTGAAAACCCCGCCTGAGTCGGAGTGGGGAAGGAGTGTGATATTTCTTACATTGGAAATCAAGCATTTTAAGCGTGCAACACGATAAACATTCATTCAGTGAGGCGGCTGCTGCAAAGAGGCTGCGGGCATGCACACTCTAACCAGCAGTTAGAGAAGGAGACGTTTTCCGAGTGGTTTACTCCTCCTACA
The DNA here is from genome assembly GCA_013396915.1 of Stercorarius parasiticus. Classification (NCBI taxonomy): domain Eukaryota; kingdom Metazoa; phylum Chordata; class Aves; order Charadriiformes; family Stercorariidae; genus Stercorarius; species Stercorarius parasiticus. The sequence goes on from VWZL01003807.1 coordinate 1,137,944, forward strand.
TGAGAATGAGACTTCTGGATAAGGTTTTTTAAGGGCACAAATGGGTAACTAGGTACCTCATCCTATTAGAAGTGAATAGTAATGAATTCCCGCTATTTTTTTTTAATATGGTCTGTGATTTGAGGGTCACTTTTAAGGCCAGATGTGCACACTAGTCCTTTCTCTGCAATCATGGAATTGATCTTTTGGGCTTTACCCACTGATGTGAAGCGCAGTATGGATTTGAGGGGAGTTAGGTGGAAAGGTGAGGGGGTTTTTTTTTGTTGTTTTTTTTTGTATCCATGCAGTCTTACCCTCCTTTTCTTTACAAGTTGTGGGCAATCCAATTCCTACAGACACCTTGTAGCCTGGAGCTCAGCAGCAAATCCTGAAAGAGAATTTCTAGCAGCGTGGAGGGAAAAAGCAGTGACCGTGTGAGCTGCTTATAGCATTTTTTCAGTGGCTTGCCAAATATGTTTTCTTTTAGGGCATAATCTGCGAGAGCTGGCAGACCTTCCCTTGGCTTTGCCTAATTAGCTCAGTTGGGAAAGGACTTGCTGGTGAGGAGGAGTTTGAAGTTTATCCTCACCCTTTGGTTTGGACCCGTGAGCATCTATTCCAGGGACAGACTGAGGAAGAGTTTAGGATTTGGTCTGCTGCCTGTACAGTAGATCCAGCCTTTTTTGACCTTGATGTGAAATGCTATTTAAAGATCCGTGACCTTGCAGGATCAGTCCGCTATTCCTTTGCCCCGTCTGTATTGCCGCTCTGTATCAGCGCGTTACTGCAAACAGGGTGGAACAACACGTTCCCCACGTCCACAATGGCCAGGACAAGAACAGGGCTCAAATTAAACCACGCACAGATGGTATGAGATGAAGAAATACTTCAAATGAGGCTTGTTGAAGCATCAGAATCTGTTATTTGGATGGGACCGCGGAGTGCAGATGTTCCTGCCTGGGGTGGAGGGATGCTGCGAGGTCAGTCCCTGCACATCAAGCACTCGGTTCATGTCTCAGTCAGGACCTCGGGATCTGGGTTCAGCCCCTGTGGAATTCCGGGCAAGCTGTCAAGGACTACACGCAGTTAAGGGTGGAAGTGCCCAAAGTAGGAGAGATGGAGCTGAGCTGAGGTCTAAAAATCCCCATCCAAACCTTCCACTTGGCCGCTGCCAAGCCCTAAAGTTTAAGTGGCTTTTATTTTATTTTTACTTTTAAGCTCCCCACCTGGGGATCTGCCAAAAGTTAGACCTCTCTTATTAACCCAAACCGCTCCGTTTTTAACAGCGCTGAGCCGCGAAGTCACTGAGCCCAGAGCAACCCAAGGTACAGGTGTTCCCCCGCGCCTTAGTGGCTGCGTTTTAGGAGCATCTTCAGTGCCTTGTGGTACCTGCAGGTCAGGACAAAGCTTTGCTTGGGGGAAATCAGGAGTCCTAGTTCCCATTTCTTGTTATATCTGCGTATCATCTTCAATCACCAATTTTGAAGTAAATCTAGATTCTTTTCTTCTTCTTTTTTTTTTTTTTTTTTTTAATTTATCCCTCACTCTTTCTCTGTTTCGGTTCCCCATCCTCGTAACTCATTCCTTCTCCCCGCCTGTGTCCGAGTGGGCATTTTAGACTGGAAACTCTCAGACCTGTCGTGAAAAATGTATGTATTTACGGCAGGACGTTACGCTTTGTGGCAGGCTGGTAGTGTGATGGGTTGGCTGCACCTTTGAGAGATTTGTCCCCGCTGTTGTCTGTGTCTGAACATCCCTCGGCCGGGCTGTAGCACACAGTCCTATTTGTGCCCGTGTTTTTAATGAGCGTGTTGTTTCAACCGAAATCCCTCTTTCTGGGGCCGGTGCTCTCGGGGAATCGCTCTCACCTCGGCGGGGAACCGACACGTGTTTCCTTGAGTCAGCTGGGGGAGAGGGGGAGGATTTATGAATCGGAGAAACGCATTCCTGATGCGGAATAGGCACATTCCCCCATTTTGCACCCCCTTGCCGCTCAATAAAAGCACCGTTTGTGTGGCAAATAGCCAAGGGTTTTATGAATACGGCTCTTACTTTCTCCGGCTGCTAGAAAACCTTTCTCAAATACGAATTAAAATAAAAAGCCTTGCTAGACACTTTGAGCACTCATAATTCTGCTATTTTTGGTCTGCGGTGTGGAGTCCTTGCATCAGAAATCTTTGTTTGAGAGGCTTGAGTGGCTTCTTTCAAATATTATTAAATTGAAAAAAAAATAATTCTGGAAGATGTATGACTTTAAATAATCTCCCACACTGCAAGGACCTTCAGGAACTCCAAGTGATTATGTCCCTAGATTTGATGCTTCCCTAGTTGTTAGGGCTCTAAAAATCCTATTTCTGATATCTTTATATAGTTTTGCCTTTCCTTCAGAAACCATCAAGGTGGGTTCTTGAGAAACCGGCACAGTTGGGATTAAGTATTTTTAATAAATCAACTGCTGGGGAAAAGAAAAGGTCGGGACTGCGATCCACGCATGGGAGTCTTTTACAGGTTTTAAGGAAAGCATTTTAGGTTACATCGCCGGAATGAGCTTTGGTGCGAGACCTGGGAAACCATGGTAACGTCGAGAAGATGGTTGAACTGTGAGTTTGCAATTTGTGCAGCGGAGTGTGAGCGGGGGGAGAGATGTCTCGGGGGGGTGTCAGGAAGGCAGGCGAGGGGCAGGGAGATGCGCTGGCTCGGGGAATCGCCGAGGAAAGGGAGAGCTTTTTCCAGGGGGGATGAATTTGGACAGTTTGCAGTTGTTAGTGATTTTTTTCTAAGTATCAGCCCTGTATTACCTGTGCATTTGTGCTGGGATTTTTGGATATTTCCCTGCGAAGCGGGACTCAGGCCTTGTCCAGAGTCCCTCAGGAGGGTTATCCCGAGTGGGGAGCTCAGGGTGGTACCCCCTGAGCAGTAGCTGTAATGGGGCATCTTTTCCCTCCTGTATTTATAATCCAGCTGTTCCTCTTCTTATAAAACCCCACACCTACCTCTCTGAACCAAAGCTGGGTAAATTAGGAGTTTGTAAAGCAAAGCAAGCAGGCTGCTTGGCCGGTCCCAGATATCTAGATGTGGTGTCTTTAAAACCAAACCAAAAAAAAAAAACAAACCACCCAAAAACCACCCAAAAAAACCCACTTTTTTTTTTTTCACTTCCCCCCCTCCCCGCCCCCACAATTGCAAATATCCTTTTGAGGGAGCAGCCGGAGTCACTTTGGATATCCACGGCCAGCAGTGACCGAGGAATTGCTTTCCTGGAGGGAAAGGGGCTCACACGGTGCCCGCGTGGCCACGGGCACATCGGGATTCTCCCAGTCTGTATTTGAGAGATGAGGCAGCCAGCGGTGAGAGGGGAAAAATCCGGAAAAAAGCAAAATCTCACCCACTCAGACTTTGAAGGTGAGTCAAGAAAATGTGTCTGGAGGAAGGGAAAAAAATCTAGTTTTATATAGGTTGTGGTGCCATTAAGATGGAGTGGATGTAAGTTGCAGACGTTCGCTGAATGAGCAAATCTCGCCTTATAAATTTGTGTGACACGGCAACAGGATGGCTTAATTTATTTGCAAGAGCAGTAGAGATTTTTCACTTCTGTTGCATTAGCCTGAATCCCAACCAGATCATAAATAAATAACAGAGCCTCCTGGAGACAGAAAACTAGCCAAAGAGCCATCAGTCTGCGCTCAGAAATTTGCAGATTTTTGCTGGCTGGTAAGAAAAAAAGGAGTATTTCCCCCATTGTGTGCATCAGTTCAGGCGGGATCACCTTCTAGGATGAAAAGTTCAGGGTCTGTAACGCTTGTGCCAAGGCTGCCGCAAAAGGGATGCTCAGGGGTAATTACGCGACCGGGATTTCTGTGTGTCTGTGCGATGGAGGCTTGTCCCAGGCTGCAGCAGCGTCGTTCACGTAGGTCACCCGGTTTAACAAGGTAGAAATGGGAAACGTGCGCGAACTGTTGCACTCGTTTGGAGACAGGACTTAATTATCTAGAGGCTTTGATGAGAAAGAATTGCTAAAGGCTTTAATACACACTGCCGGTGTCAAAGAAGTTGTTGTCCATTGGTTGCTCTGCAGGAACTTCATGTGCCCTGGCCTCGATGGAGCAACCTGCCCGGAGTTCCCCTGCTTCCATACAAGGGTAAAAGCATCTTACCTGGGCAGTAAATATCCATCAACCAAAGTGGGGGACACGCTTCACAGCGCAGCAACCTGATTGTGTGTCAAAGCCCTTAAAACATGCGTGTAAACTCTGACTTGCAGCACTCGTAGGTCATATTCCACTCCAAACTGCGTGTCTTACTGCCATGTGAAAAATCGTAATGAATCAACGCCTCGCCAAAGGGACATTAACTCACATTTTGCTGATCAGAAGATAAACCACAAATCACACATAATAAAGGGTGTTTTCCCTGATTCCCAGGCTTCCGAGTTAACCTCTAGGTAATGCTTTCTTTAATAACTCGGCACCGTATTGTGAAAATAAACCTAAATTTGATCACCCATGTTAAAAACAAACAACCCAGAACCTCTTTCATGAGAAATAACAATCTTTTGGCTAAATTTTGTGTACCTAAGTAACAGCGCCGTAACACACTAATCATGCCCACTAGATGTATGCGGCAGCGTTACGGGATAGCTAGGGATATCATTTTTTGCTTAGGCTGTCTTGCATGCTAGCGCATCAATTTAATTTTACGGTCCACTTGATATGATTGCTTTTATAAGCAGGGATATCATTTTACTTGTGTCCTGTCGCAAGTTTGCGCGTTAGTATGATTTCCCAGCTCCTTCCAATGCATGCTGAAAGCAGTTGGCTTTTTCCCATGGACTTCAGTGTGTGTTGTATCAGGAATTTACTAGTTAATTTGAGAAATGGGGAGAAATGTACTGATTAATTTGAGAAGTTAGTTTGAGAATAGTAATAATCCTGCAAATGTTTTCTGGCCACTTCATGTGTTACAGGACGTCATCCTACAGTAGCGTTTTGGGCCCAATCTTGTGTGCTGTGTAAATGAAAGCCGTTTTCACAGCTGGCCTTCCCATCAGTTCTTCCTGCTGCCTAGAGATTACATCTCCTAATCTGGTTTTATCATTTCTGTGAATCAGCCATACTGATTTAGACCACTCTGCTCTGCTAAGGCCGTGGAGCGCTTCCAGTCTGAGGATGCCCTCTCAGATGTGAGCTTTGGGGCTAGCCCGACCGTGGGAGCCGTGCTCGCATCCTCTGCAGAAATCTTTGGAGACCTGCTCTCAGATGAGAACGTTAGTTTTTCACAACCCGCTTAAGTAGAAATCAAAATGTTTTTGCCAAGTTTGCTGGGCTGGGAGTTAAAATCTGGAATACGCAGATGTAGGTGGAATCTCATGAGCTTCCCTGGAGAGCCCTACACCAGCATGTATGGGGTGTGTAACCCGGTGGTTGTGGTGGCAAAGCTTAATCAGCAATAAAATGAGTTCTCATTAAGTTCATTATTGTCATAGCTGGACTGGGCTGGGGGGTCTAACAAGTAGGAAACGACAAATGACTTTGGGTCTTGTAAGTTGGCGTGTGGAAACAGAGCCCCACTACATCTCACCACCATCTGAGTCACACAGGTTCAGCGAAGGCACTTGTGATTTGGCCATTATCTCTGTATGGGGGGAAAAGTGGAAGATAAATCTGAAGGTTTTTCCAGACGAGAGGAACTTATCGAGTAATACCGAAAAGCGACGGCGCAGAGCCAAGCTCGGATTTGGCCCTTATTTTGAGCTGAGCAGAAAGAAACTGTGGCCAAGGATCAGCTGGAAAACCATTTAACCTTCTTCGAGATTGAACAGCAGCTTTTGCTGAGAGTCTCATATGAAATACAAGCATGAGAAAAATCAAGACAGCAATGATTTATCCAGTGATTGGCAGCATGTCAGGTAGGATAACCTACAAACTCACCTCCTGAAGGTTGTATCATGTATGATCATGTGCTCCTGATGAGGTGGAGCTATAAAAGATGAGAGGTTATAGAGGAAAAAAATGCTGCTTCTGATCCTTTTCACATCTCCTGATGCGCCTTTCCCTTACCCTGCCTGTGTCTCAAATTCTCTTTTGGACCCCAACTCTGTTAGCGTAAGTAGAGGGATTAGCTCAACAAATTCACACATCCTAATACTGAGGGCTTTTTTTGTTTGTTAAATTCCTCACTGTTTGTTGCATCTTGGTTCTCTGACCTCCAGCTCACGCTCTCTGTTTCTTCACTCGACCATACTTTCTGTGAGTCTTTATTCTCAGGTTTTTTTATAGAGTGCCCAGTCTGACACTTTCTTTTTCTTTTTTTTTTTTTTTTAGCTTTCCTCTCTTCTTTTCTGATCCCATTTCCCCTCTCACCTCCCTTTCCCTTCTTAGGCCTTTTTTCTCCATTGCTACCTTGCTTTCCTTTCCTCTTCCCCTTCTACCTGTTTGTCTGAAGGACAGCCCCAAACTCTCCTTGCGCCTTGCCTTTATCCCTTTGACTTTGCTTCCTTTTCCCCCCAAGGTACTTCCCTCCTTTGATCTCTCAAATGCATGAAAAAAAAAAGAATTATAACTGTTTATTCTTACAAGTTGTTTTGACCTTCAGCTCCTATTCCTGCTTTTTTTGAGATCATGAAGTCTTAAGTCTTTCCCTTCCCATGAAGTCTTAGTCTCACCCTTCCACTTTCAAGGAGACTTTCTGCTGAGTGGCCTCCTACTCTGGTCCACGTCCTCAGTTCCTGTGAGGAAGAGCTGGGACAGTCCTCTTTGCTGCTGAGCATCTTTTGGGGAGGACGAGTGTGATTGTAAGTGCCTCTCAAAACCATACTGGGGACAAGATGGAAAGGAAGAAGGAGAAAGTAATGTGAAGCGTGGAGAAACCTTCTGGGCAGTTGATCCATCACGCTTTTCCTAATCCTATTCTTCTATGTAAAGACATGAGATGAACATAGCTCCGTTGCTGAGCTAGGATGTCTTCGTTGGATATCTCACAGGATGGTTGTGATGACCTTTTGATTCATTGAGGAATTGTGTTAATTTCAATTGTATTCTCTCCATAAATGATGGGTGCTGCTTTTCTTCCTTTCTAAAGGGATCGGAGCTGTAAGATGGGAAATGGCAGGTGGGATTATTGGCTAATGGCTATTTTGGCAATTTTAGGCACATTGGGGCTATTGTACAGAGATTCCCCTCCGGTGGTGTAAGTGAGCTGGTTTTGCTGTACTGTGGCTAAGAGGAAGAAATAGAAATCGGATCCATCTCATGCTTAGCTGTGCGGTGAAATGACTCTGGATGGCCAGATCTTTATGCTGAACTGCATACAAATTTACCCATTTCTCTTGTCTTGCAGAGTGGCTGCGATATCCAGGTTGGCTTTGAATTCCACCTCTCTCTTCACTCCGTAGTACCCAGCCCTTTACGTAGGGTGATGATGCAGGACGCGCTTGGATGTACATGTGAAGTGAAGGCAATTTTTACTCTTAAGGCAGTCCTGGTGCTTCTTGAGCCTTAGTGAAGAAAGAACGTGGGGTTTTTGTTGGTGCTCACAGCTGAAAGTCCTGAGTCCTTGCTGCTTATTCTTTATTTGGAGTCTTTCCTATTTTTATGAAGGATGAGGCTGGTGACTGTAGGTTTGCTACAGGGTTGTTATGGGAGTCCTAAGAAAAATCCCACAAGAACTAACCTCAAATCCCGTTCTGCTCCAGCTGCAAAGCGGAGGTCCTTGGTCTGCCTTCTTTACCGTAAACACCGAGCAGTGTCTATTAGGACAGCTTTCCAAAATAAAAACCCTCCCAAACCAGAAGGCACTGCATACGCTATTTCCAGTGGCAAAAGTGAGACTTGTCACTTAATGCATGATTGGAAGGCGTTTCGGTATTCAAGATATGCAGACCTGTGGGACATGTACTTATGACTGCTTGATATTCCCCAGTTATTTTTAACTGATTTATCATCTGATGCAAATTGCTCTTTATAAAAATGCAGAGTAGCTTGAAGTAGAGAGCTCCTAAAGTCTTGGTTCAGGCAGCATTTTACCAACCTTTGCAATTCAGAGAAACTTAAGGGTCTGTCTCAGAGAAACCGGAGATGTAAACATCTGCTAGGCTGCCTTTTGCGTCCTGTAGGGAGTTTGTGTGCTTTTTGTAGCAGCTCTTGTCTTGGTATAGCACCTAACGCCGAGGGGATGGGTGCCATTGCTTGGGATCCCTCAGCACTATTGCACAGCGGTTAGTTAATACGGAGACATTGTTCCCTGTAATGTATTGCTGCCATTATTTCAAATATTTTGTTCAAGTTCTTTAATCTCTCCTTGTGATGATCCCCTTCTGCATTTTTAATTATCAACGTTTTAAATGAAGAAATGCTGAAGTGTGAAAGATAAGATAGGGAAACACTCAACATCGAGAAGCTCTTTGCTCAGGGGGGGCTTTGAACGAGACTGTTGTATTGATTTGTTAAACCAGAGCCTGTGTTTTATCAGCCACGCATACGCCAAATGGCATCGTGCACAACAAATATACTTACAGCTTCTAATAGGAAAAGAGACCCCATCCAGTAACGTGCTTCTGCAGGCTGGTTGACGTGAGAGAATGAAAAGAGTGAGCCTTTTTTTTTTTTTTGTAAATGGGGAGTGATGGGGTAGGTCTATGAGGGAAAAGATTCAGCTCATTCCAAATTCGAGGCAAGCTGGTTTGCTCCTGATTCACAGTGATTTCATGAGCTGTCACGCAGCAGAGGCAGATCCAGCCTGGCTCTGACAACATGCGTGACCTGAGCGGTCTGCTAACACAGCAGTGCCACCCGGCAGGGTGACACAAAAAGGACCAGGAGGGGAAGCTGGACTGCAGCTCCAGGAGGGGACCGCCCGTTGCATCGCTGTCTAGCAGCGACAGCAGAATGTTTGTCTTGAGGGACAGATCAAATGAACTGAGGCTGTTGACATGGGCGTTATTCAGTGCTGGCTCCAGCGTGGCTTCAGCCAGCACCCAGGGGAGAGAGGGCATCGCTTAGGGGTCTGCAGGCTGCCTTGGGACCATGTTCAAAGGGAGAGGTAAGTCTGGGGAGTAGCTCTAACAACCTTAAGCTCTTCTTCTGTGCCCTCAGGCTGGGGATTTCATCCATGCCCTTTAGAGACCATGTTTACATTCAGATATAACTGGTGAGACTGGCTCAGTCCTTGCCCTGTTATTCTCCTGCCCAGCATGGCTGTACAGACCCGCTGCTCAGAGTACAAAGGACAGCAAGCTGTGATGTTTCTTTCTGACAGGTTTTGCTTCATTTTATCATAAAACAACATTTAATCAATTTAGGCCAACCTTTACTATGACAGGTCTAAACCAAAATGAAGTCCCGCTACCCCTCTGTACAGGTTCACCTGATGTTAAACTTCCGCAGTTGTCCCAAGTGCAGGCTCTGCTGTTCCAGATGTGTTCATTGAAGTTGGGCAACATCTACCAGCATCTCCAGCTGCGTGGGAGCTCTGTTATCGCTCAAACGGGGGCTTATAAGAAAGATGGGGAAGGACTTCTTAGCAGGGGCTATAGTGATAGGACAGGGAGTAATGGTTTAAACTAAAAGAGGGTACATTCAGACTGGATAGAAGGAAGAAATTTTTTACAGTGACGGTGGTAAAACATTGGCCCAGGTTGCCCAGAGAGGTGGTAGATGCCCCATCCCTGGAAACATTCGAGGTCCGGTTGGACGGGGCTCTGAGCAACCTGATCTAGTTGGAAATGTCCCTGCTCATTGAAGGGGGGGTTGGACTAGATGGTCTTTAAAGGTCGCTTCCAACCTAAACTATTCTATGATAGCAATGCATTTTTGGGCCACGTTTAACTTCTTTCTGTCCTGCAGAATAGCAGTGGTGAAACGAGGGAGGAAAGGGTACACATGGGACTATTTGTAGTATGTTGAAGAAGTCAGGTAGGGCGTAAATAGCACCTTTGATCAAACTTTGAGCTCAGGAAGCCCAACACAACACCCTCCTCTGGGTGGAAGGATGTGGCAGCCCCCTGCCTTTCGTCCTGCTGGCTGTTTGTCCATGGAGCACACTCTCCAGCTAGTCTTTCTCACCTCAGGCCAGGGGTAATGGCAGTTGTTTCACAGGCAGCACCGTCCAATGGATTTTCTTAAATACATGGCAGGGATGGGCCTGATCTGACTAAGATCAGTTGAGTGGGTATGTTCTTCCCACATTAAAGCCAATTAACTCTGGATGGGTATGAGTGAGAGCAACATTTAGCCCAGTTTGTCTTCTCCGTGAATGGGTTCATGTTGGCTGAGTTCAAGCCTCCCATCTTTCCTCGAGGCAGAGGCTCCCGTACGCATGAAGGCTGGGCTTACACCGAGCCATTAGAGCAGGGGAAGGGCTTTGATCTCAAAATTGCACCATTTGAAATGGCAGATGAAAAAGGGGAATTAATAAAACAGCAAGCGAGCCTGCAAGTGAGTCATTTTAGCTTCTCCCAGAGCAGGCTCAGTCCCAGTGCCTCTGAAATGGGAGCACGACTCCAACAGGAGCCACGCATTACCCCGAGGGTACGGAGATGCAATGCTCCTATGGCCTTGTTGCAGCGAGAGCAAGGACACGCCACCTTTGGGAGGGGGAGATGCCAGCGGAGGCAGAGGAAAGCAGGATTAGCTGTGGATGGGAGTGCGGCACGGCTCTCGGAGAGCAGTGGCCATGGGCAGCTGGGAGCCAGAGCGGGAGGCTTTGGAGGAGCAGGTCTGCATAGACTCCGCCGCTTTCGCCCCAAGCCGGGTGCGTGCTGTAGAGCCGCTTCAGCGTGGCGCGGTGCCCAGGCAAATTCGGCTCGCTTCGCGCTGTAACCCCGCTCTGCAGCTTCCCAACCAGACCTGACTTGCACCCTGCCAGCTCCGAGCAGGAGCGGAGCAGCCGGAGCCTGGTGAATAGACGTGCCCTGAGGATATGTCTACATTGCAGTGTGGAGGTGAGACCTGGGCTGGGTGAGACAGACCTGAGCTAGCCTCCTGGGAGCCGTGGGGCTCTGGGAGCAGGTGGGGTGTGTGTCCCTGGGCTCTGGGAAGGGGGTGTGGAGAAGGAGGGAGGTTTCCGGCCTCAGTGAGTCTTGTGATACTTTTGGGGACTGAGGCTGCGTGGTGGAAAGACCTTATGGGCTGGTGGGATGGCTGTTCCCTAGAGATCACGCAGGGAAATCATGACCAGCAGCACTGGGAAGTGGAAAAAGTGGTACCGCTGGAGTCTGGGTAAAATACGTTGCCATCTTCCTTAGGATACATGAATCTTGGGGTTGGCCTGAAGATCCTCAGCCCCATACCCTGGCACTGGGACAAGCCCCAACCCTTCAATCGGGTGGCTCATCTCTTGGAGAGCAAAACCGTCTCCACAGGGTGCGCGAGGAGACAAGGGGTGCGGCGTTGACTGGGTGCCCAGCTGTGGGGTAGGGGTGCACGGGCATGTGTGACGGGCCAATTCAAGCCCCTGTGGCTGCAAGGTTGTGCTAATGCTCTCAGCTCCGTACGCATGAGGACATATAGCAAGTAAAGAATAAAAACACTAGAAACAAGTAAAACTAGCTTCTGGTGAGAAGAATGCCAAGAGGTTGGTTGAAAGAAGTTGCAATGCATATGAAATTTTAGGGTTATTTTTCCTTTTGCATTCCTTACATTCTGGTTGCAAGTCATATTTCTGTATTTCTGAAGTACCAGGCTCTTTTCTACCTGTTTTCCTTCTACCCACTCTGCACCTCATGTAATCCATGAGGAAAGTTCTCGTGTTTGAATTCACCATGTTGGCTCATGAAAATCTACCCAAGCTTTCCCTCAAAAGCAGGAGGACAACCCTGCACGGAGACCCATGCTGCCCACTGAAGAGGTGGCCGTATCCTTATGAGCCGTTTTGGTTCACTTTACAGTCAAAAGGCAAGAAACAGGCACTTCCCACCTTCTGGTAGCCCTCTCATAAATCTGGTAGCCTGGCACTTCAAGGAAATATTTTCTTTCCACGGATTGGAAAAAAATTTTTAGATGGCTCCAGCAGATGTTATCCTCTGAAGGAGTCCCACGTCCTGAGTCTGCGCTGCTGTATCTTTGCTTATTCCTGAAATTATACAATATTACAGAGACGACAAAAAAGAGGTAGAGAAGGAAATGATCAGAAGAAGCTTTATCAACCCAAATCACAGGTGATTTTCAGCGAGATCTTGGGAAATACGGTCTGGTGTGAGCAAGCAGCTTAAAGCCAGAAGGGTGGCCACAGCCCCTGGAAGAGGAGCAGAGGATATCTCCCTCCCCAGCAGCTCCTGGCCCCTGCGAGGCTCCTCCGCTCTCAGCACTGAGCACTAGATGGCATCCAAGGGGGGAATTTAGGTTTCCAAATCCAGTCCTGGGCTCTGAAATGATAATTGCAACTGGATCCAAAAATGAAGATCCCATCTGGATAGGGGGAAAAAACCCAAAGGGCCAAGAAGGTGGACTTTTTTCCAGCTCCCTCTGCCATCCCGTTGGGGTACGGCTTGCCCCAAGGTCTGCTCCGCCGTCTCAGCTGAGTGCTGGGCCACAGGGGCCGGAAAATAATGCAAAGGGATGAAGAGCAAAGGCATGGCGCACAAGTCAAGGTGTATTAAAGCCTGTGTGGCTGCATTCACCCACATCCTCTTTTTTTCCCCCTGAATGCTGCCAGCCTCGTGGGTGTTTGGATGCGCAGCACGCTGCATACGGGCCATCCCTTTGTGTCCCCTAAGGTGTGCAGCCTGGGGACAGCTACAGGTGACTGGAAATGCAGCTGCTCTGAGCTGGAAAGCATTTCCTAATGAGGGAATTACTTTGCTTCGTTCACCTTGTTTTCCAAATAAGCCAAGCTGTCCCTAGGCCATTAATGGTCTCTGGAAGAAAGCAGAAGCACCCCAAGAGATGGCTCTTGCTCGGCTGATTTTTCTTTCCTCCTCTTTACCTTGAAGGTGTCTTTCTGCTGGTGTGGGATGAGGAGGGGGAGTGTTCAGCATCTCTCCCTGTCCCATGCCTGTGCCCTCCTGGGATGGGAGCGTTCAACTTCAGCTCCAGGCAGGATTAGACCCCCAGCGTGGGTATCAAAATACTTGCTTTTATCTCCTCTCAAATAAGCAGTGACCATGAACGAGCTCCTCGGGAGACTCAGCCGCGCTTGGCCCCATGACTCGGCCCCAGTTTGGTACGTGGGGCCAGGAGCCAGCACCCAAGCTGGGGCTCAAAGCGGGTGATGTGTATGGCACGGAGGTGCACGCAAAGGCACGAGGAGCCAGACGGGATGCCAGAATGACGAAGTGGCTGTGGGTGGCTGCCTGAGGCTGCAGGAGCCATGGGAGGGACACGACGCTCCCTCCCTGCCTTGTTTGCATGCTGCAGGTGACCTTGAGTTAAACAACTAAATGAGTGCTGTGCAATTACTGGTGTCGTTTGCATGTGCCCTGTCTCTGGTTAGGAGGATACCGAGTTCCAGGCCCCGGTGTATGCTGGAGGTGACTCTCCTGAGCCTTTTCTCACCCTCTAGATGAGCAAAGGGGTCTTGGGGCTGGAGCACCCCCTCCGGCACCACACGGGCTGCCCACAGAGCCCCGCTGCCCTGCCCGCGCAGGCAGGAGCTGCCCTGACCTTATCAGAGAGCAAGTATCTGCAGCACCCCGCCTCGCCGCCCCCGCAGCCCCGCCAGGGAGAAAGGATGGGGGCAGGCGCTCGATTTCCCCGCTTGCTCAATCACAGGCATTCACTCCTGGCTGTAAATTTGTCTTTGCGGTTCCCGTGACAGGCGGGGAAGGAGCTGTTGGGGTTCGATGGTTGCTTCACCGCCTGGAGGTCCGGCACCAAAACGGGCTGGGTCTCATCACCACCCAGAAACTATTTTCCCTCTGAAACATGCTTTTTTGTTGTTGTTGTTGTTTTTGTTTTTTTCTTTTCTCTCTTGTGTTTTTCTGGTGTGACTACAGCTTCAGGCAGGGATGCAGGAGAGTTTTATGGAGGTTTGGTTGGAGTTTGAAATAGTTTTCTTCCCAAAAGTGTATGTACCTACAAGAAATAGCTTCAACCCAAGCCCTGGGCAGCCCAGCGTTGCTACAGATGGCTGTTTGTGTGCCCGTTTCTTTTACCTGCAATTATGGGGAAATTGCCATCGCGCAAGCAGCAGGCTGTGTGAATAGCTTTATTATTTATTATTATTAGACCTAGATGTGTGTTTTTCTTGAGATCGTATCTGCACAAGAAGGCACAGTAATCATAGCCTTTTGGACCGGCCAGGTTTCATTTCAATGGACTGTAAAACTTTTGAAGCAAGGTGCTGTTTATTGCTTCTTTTTCTTTTTAAAAAATCAATGGTATTGAGCGGACAGACGCAGCAGAAAGACCCCTGCGTTGTCCAGGCTGAGTTCTTGTAAGGGCAGGCGGTCATGCTGTGCTCGCTCTCCTTGCCTGGCATCAGCAAGAGGGTCTCTCGTTACAGCCCGGTGCCGAGCTATTTCAGGAAGCAGGATTCCCCTTTTATGGAATTATTTTTCATGTGAGTTTAAGTACTGAGCTCATTTGCACTTCCTTTTTTTTTTGGGGTTGGTTTTTTTTTTTTTTTTTCCCTGTTTTGGTCTGTTCTACCTCTTGCCTTTAGGTAGGGTGTGCAATACAGAGAGCACCAGCTTCTCCACTTGCAACAGCAAGGTGCTATCTCAGTGTGGAAAACGTGACCAAGAATGGGTCAAGAAATAGGAAAATAACATGTTTTCTCTTTGAGGACCATTATCGGGAGCTTTTCATCAAAGTCCAGTAGGAAAGAGTAAAATCGAGGCTGGGTTCCTTAGCGCACATTGTGACCTACCGGTATTTTTTGGGCCATGCGGACACAGAGCCGCCCAGGCTGGCACCTCTGGAGAGAAGATGAAAACAAAACCGAATTGAAACGGTGCCTTCTCAGACCTGTGCGATTTGCGCTCTTGGCGTTGGGTTTGTCACCCCAAAAGTCACCCCACGGTTGGAATTTTGCTTCGCTTTCCGAGCAGCTGGCGGTGGCTTCGCCGAGAGCAGGCGGGCCGTAAACGTGGGTGTGTGGCTGGGGAAAGGCGGGCAGCCGAGGACAGCTAAAACGAGAACTCAAAATGCATCACTTCGCGGGGTTTTTTTTTCCTTTCATTCTGCAATCTTGATATTTCAAAACAATCCCGGGGTTTTGAAACAGAAGGATTTTGCTGTTTACTGTTTGGGGTTGGCAGTACTGGGTAAAGGAGATAAAGGGGCCCGTGACGGAGCGCATGAGCTATTTGTGATCTGTTGTGCAACAGCTGTCAGTGAACCTGTGTCTTTGTCTGTTTAAAGTGTATTTCCTGACATTTACTGGCAATTTTAAAGGGATTGCTATTTCATAATCCCTGGTTCAGAGCAAACTTGCAGATTTTGAAGATCAGAAGAGCCCGTTAATGCCATGGTCTGAGTCTCTGGATAGCTCAAGCCACCTAACTTCATCCTCTCCTGTATTGAGCCCAATACTTTGTGTTCAGCTACGGCGTGTCTTCTATAAAAGCATGATATGAAGGTGGAAAGATCAACTACTAACCCACTGGTCTGTTCCAAGATCCGATCATTATCACTATTTAAAATGAAACGGGTAATTTACTCCTCATTTTTCTTCGGCCGCCTTTGGCTAGAAGAAGAATTTATGCCCAAACATTCATATAAAAGCAAATATTTTTTTTTTAGCCCTTTCAAAATAAAGCAAAAGACGGGCTAGATATATATTGCACTGAATCTGCACGGCTTTCCGGAGAAAATAGCATCCTTCTAGTGGTTTGATGCTGTGGTTTGCAAGGCAGCTCGCGTGCATTTGTAAAGTCATTTGGGCTGTATTAAGGTCACTATCATAACTCAAACATCATTTCTTTTAGTGGCTTTTCTTCTTCATAGGCCATTCTTCGGCCTTTTGAAATCCAATGTCCCAAGCAAAATTAAACTGGCACAGAAAAGCGAAGTGGGAAGGGAGGGCTGTGCACTTAAGGGGGAAAAACAAAAGGCATTTGACTGGAAATTTGTGTGTGACAAATGGGAATGGGCCTGGCTTGACCCCTTC
Source organism: Stercorarius parasiticus (assembly GCA_013396915.1). Taxonomy (NCBI): domain Eukaryota; kingdom Metazoa; phylum Chordata; class Aves; order Charadriiformes; family Stercorariidae; genus Stercorarius; species Stercorarius parasiticus. The sequence goes on from VWZL01003807.1 coordinate 1,153,967, forward strand.
TGGCTATTAAAAGGCTATATTGCAAGATAATTTGGGAAAATATTGTAGCTAGGCAGAGGGTGTGAACCAAATGGTTCATACCGAGTCAGTAATTTAAGTGCTGCAGTTTTGTAATGTGCTACTAACCCAAACCGTGGATCCCACCACTCCTGAGTTTTGGGGCCTGGCTCTTATCACAGTATCAAACCACCTGCGTGAAAGTAGTCAGAAGACAAACAAGGGAGAAAAGCCTTTTCAGAGCTGCAAAACCATCTTCTGTCGTAAGGACCTGGATCGGTTTTGGCAAGACTCTCAAAGAGAACGGCGTCAAGATCCTCTCGATGAATAGGAACGTTAATATATTTGGCATGTATTATGTAAATCCATACTTCAGTGGAGTGCTAGATCAGATAAACGGGAGCAAAGAGCAGGCTCCGAAGGCTGTTGGTGAGATTTCTCTGGGGGTGCTGTGCCCCTTGAAGGCTGGGTGCAAAAGTTGCAGCCCAGGGGGACGTTGAGGTCCTGCAGCCCCCTCCTGCTCCTGGGCTGCTCGAGGGGGCTGCTGCAGCATCACCATCCCAATTTTGGAGATGGAGGTTGTGGAACAACCTTGCTCAGGCCACGGCACTGCAGCGTTATCCCTGAAAAACCTCTTTTCTCCCCGTTTTTGTTGCGAGGGGTTCCTTCGCAGCTTCAGTGCAGGTGGAGGAAAGCTCCTCCATGGCAGAACCGGGCTGCGCAGCCCCTCTGCACCCCCCCTGGGCATTGCATTGCACGGAGGGATGGCCGCAAACCCAATTTGTGTGCTGAAGCAAATGTTTGGGGAGGGGCCAGCTTGGCCCTTGCAAACACATTGAAGCACTTCAGGATCGCTGACAATGAATTATCGAGATAGAGACTTGAGAGCAGATAAGCCCGGGGACTTGTGCATTGTATACAAATACATGGCCTGACCCCCGCATCTCACGTGAGGCGGCAGCAGGAGGGATGTTGGAGCTCTTCCCTGGTGCATAGAATCATAGAAAGGTTCAGGTTGGAGGGGACCTTAAAGATCATCCAGTTCCACCCCCCTGCCCTGGGCAGGGACACCTCCCACTAGACCAGGTTGCTCAAAGCCCCGTCCGACCTGGCCTTGAACCCCTCCAGGGATGGGGCAGCCACAGCTTCTCTGTGCATCTCCATTTCCATGTCGTATAGCTGTGCAAGACAGGATTGACAGAGGGACCCCCACATGTTGTGCCACGTGCTTCACTTTTTCCTTTGTGCTGCTTCATCTCTTGCCAAGCCCCCACTGTTGCTCCATATATATTTTGCTTAAGAAGCCTCTCCGCGCTCCCCCATTTAGGCACCCAGACCCCTCCAGTACCAACCCATCAGAGCAGCGTCTTGGCTCGTGTTCAGAAGATGCAAGCCCACGTATGCCACCTTCAAGGTGCTGCCCCGGGGTGCCGGTGGCCAGCCACGCGCCTGCCCCATTGTCGCCCATCATCAGGGGCTTCACACTTTGTAGGCGATGCCAAAAGCTATCGAGTGGCCCATGAAACGGCTTGGTCTAGACGTGGAAAAAGATATTTTTTTTTTGGTTGGTCGTCCCCCCCCACCTCCCCCCCAACTTTTCGTTTGGATGCTGAGCACTTTCAACTTTCAACCAGGTTATTGAGATGGTTTGCAAAACCAATTCAGGCTGAAAAAATGTAGGTGTACCTGTTTACATTATAAACCACAAATGTTTGTATCCTGCAACAAACATCTGGGAAGTGTCCAGACCAAACATTACAAATGTGTTAACTACCCCGAGTTAACCGGTAATCAATTCGGGGCTAAAAACTCGAGTGTGGACCTTTCCTCTGAGACTGCTGTTTATAACGGGGCTTTCATTTAGATCCTGACCTAGAAGCGTAATTAAACCATGGCACATTCTTGACTTTCAAACAAACTTCTGGGAGCTCGCCAGCGCAGAGCACAGACTCGGATTTTACCAGGTTTGAACGAGCGGCCATGTACCACCTCTTTCATTAACCGTCGTTGACGGTGAAAATGCCTGCCCGGTAGAAATTGTGAATTATACAGACAGCCCTTTAAGGCTCTGCTAATAAACACATGAAAGGATTTGAGGGAACTATATGAAAATACTGGTGTATTGAAATCCTTTTTAATGTCACCAGTTGGGGAGAAGGTGTATTATTCAGGGCTGGAATTTCTAATAATTAACGCGCATCTTTTGTAGTTAAGACGCTGGTTTTGATTTTTTTGCAATCCAAATTTGCTCCAGTTTCTCCATCAATACTGGGCTGTATCACCAGGCGGTGGGAAACCATGGCTATGGTTGGAGCTGCTTTGATGGAGCTAAGGGTTTTGGTTTTTTCCAAGCAAATGCTAAGGAAGGGCAGTAGATGGTGCTGTTATTCTCTTTTTTGAGGACAGGGACGGCAGACTGAAGACGGAGGCACAACTAAGACTATACACAAGGTGTTACCAGTCCCCAATGCCCCCAAATCATAGATCGGGCTCCTTCGAATCGTGGGATTTGGCCTTCAGCAAATCTTCAGATTAAATCAAAAGGCGACTTTTTCTACAGCTTGTGTCTTTTGATCTTTCAGATGAGATTTGGAGGTCGCACTTTCAAGCTTTTTGTCGTATTCATGTCGTTTGAAATTTATCTTTTTTTTTTTTTTTTTCTCTTTGTAATAATGCGAAGTGGAATCCTCTAATCATGTCAGGAGCCAGCAAGATTTAGGGGAACTAAATTAAATTAAGGAGAAACACCAGGATTGTGAAACTTGGCAGTGGTCCAGAAGCTGGTTTCAAAACAGACTGAACTTGAAGGTTGTTGGCAAATCGAATGCATCTGACCCCGGAGTGATTTGGGATGCCAGGAACGGGTCCGTGACCACAGAGCCTCCTACCCCATGGGTCACCGAGGCGTGTGCTTGAGGGATGACCCTCTTGGCCTGCATCAATCAGGATACCCAATTTCCCAAACAGCAGCAGACGCTGTCTCAGGATGGCATTTATCAGCTAATTTTTTTAAATGACCTTAAGATTTATGAGGCCAGAAATCTCGGAGAGGGCAGAATTGGACCCCCTTTGCCCCACTTTTATTTGCCTCTCTCCTCAATGACAGGTCTAAGTCCAGCCTTAGCAAATATTTCTTAACGGGCCAGCAATGATAGTGCAGGTTGGACAACCTGGCGCCGGTGAAGGTGGCCAGGGCGTGAAAGCAGGCAGGGGACATGGCAGCTCTCCTGCCCTTCACCTCCTCCTGCCTTGGGGTGGGTTTGGCAATGCCCCCAGCTCCCTCCCGCGACTCCCAGCCCCTCGCCTGGTGTTTTCTCCAGCAGCAGCTGATGGTGCTAAAAATAGGTTGGAAGAAGGTAGTGGTGGTTCAGCTTTGGACTTCCCAGCAGTTTACTGGTATTCTGGCCTCGTGACTCCAGTTTAGGCCACCTGATGCTCAGCACGTAACTTTGCTCCGATTTCCCCGTTCGGTGGGGAACAATCTCAGATAACATACGGATAAGAATCAGTGGACTGAACACAGCTCACTTTCTTATTTTAGGATTGCTATAGACATGGTCATTAACGGCTCGAAGAAACACAATAGGCAAGGCCTGGTCCTTCCCTGCTGCATGTTCCCTCTCCAGAAGAGCTGCTGCCAAATCCTCCCCGTGATGGAAAAGCGAAGTTGTTCCTACCTAAAAACCCCTCTGTAGGTCTGAGGGGGCAGCGGGGGTTTGGCGCTGGGCTGCGTGTCGACGTGAGTGTGCAACCACGCAGTTGGTGTCTCTGAAGTGAGACACGAAACTGTTCTTCGATGTCAGTCGTGTTTGCAGCGCATCGGGAAGAGCAGGAGAGATTCTCCAGCTCTTGGAAGCAGAGCAGCCCAGAGCGCAGGGGCCACATCCAGCCCCAGGAGCAGGGGGGTCCGTGCCGACGAAGGGCAGTGCCGCCTGCCGGGCTGTCGCTGCACCCCAGCGGTAATGCTGGACTAATGAAACACGTCGTAGGGACTAATTAAAGTTGTGCCGGGCCAAGGGGAGTGGGATGGGATAAGCGGGAGTGTGAGGGCAGGCTACAGACCTGCTCCCCATGCCGACAAATAGTTATTTTACGTTAAATAACGTGTGGAATAAACTACTTCCATGAGCCTCAGAGCAGAAACCGAGCTGCCTCCCTTCCCTTCTCTCTCCCCAAGCCCACCCTGTGTACCAGGTGGAAACACGAGCTCTTGAAAGACTCTTCTTTCCCCAAACCAGACCCTACTGTCCTCCTTGGACACGCTCTTCTACGGATGAAGGAGAAAAAGTAAAAACAGGAACTATTTTACTTTTTTTTTTTTTTTGACAGAAGCGATGCCCTTTGGCCTGGCTCATGATGACTGGTCATGCTGAGCGAGGAAGAGCTTCTCTCAATTTTAAATGATTGCCATGTAATGAGCAGGTTTCCATGCAGCCGTGTCCCGCAGATAGAAAGGTGCAAGGGCAGCATCCAATTCCTGCCCCTTTTCCCATTGCAGGAGTAGTCTCAAAGAGCTTATTCTCTTAAAATGATGGAATGAATAAAACACAATTCCTGTTTTAATATTGTTGGGTTCTGAAATATCCCCGTTAACGTTTAAATCTGGGCAAGAACAAGGGTTACTGCGAATGTTTTATCTTCCCCATCGATTATATCAGTGCTGCATTCCGTGTGCACCAGGGGTCTGGTCCTGCTGGGCTGGGAAGGTGGTGAAAACGATGTGAGATCAGTCGGTCTCCAAAAATGCGGGGCAAAATGCCCTAGTAGAGTAAATTCAATGGGTTCAGTTAATCTATATAAAGAAAAAGCTCAGTCCATAAGTGGGAATTTAGAGTCTGACTGAAAGGAAAAGCTGAGCCCTAAAAGGATAGCTGTTGCCTGGTGTATTCAATAATTGCATTTATGAATAAACAATTAATTATTACCAATGAATCTCTTGCATATTATTAGTGACAAAGGCACAGAAGCTGCTTTTGGGTGCTGCTGACTTACCCATTGTCAAGTGTGAACTGAGCAATTGTAGTGCCTGCTCCCTTAAGAAATTGTCCAAGATTCAGTCTTTTTTTTGTGCCCCCATGGCTTGCATCAATTAACAGTACAATCTTTTTGTTATGAAAATGAAAACATTAGTAGCCTGAGGGGGGTCTTGTAAATGCAAATATAAAACTATAATTTCAATTTCCCTTCAAGTAGAAGAAAGCCTCTTTTTTTTGTTTGTTTGTTTGCTGTTACAATGACAGGTCCCTCTCTTTTTTTTTTTCTTTTTTTTTTTTTTTTTTTTTTTATTTTTCCTCGCTTCAAACTCCAAATTGAATTTAACCCAGGGAATTCGACTGAGGCTTGTTTTCAATCAGCAGATTTGGGGATGCGGGGAGGCTGAAGGCAGCTGCCGAAAGCCCTGGGCTCCTCTCGGGAGGGCCAGGCTCTGCTGGGAAGGGTGGATGGAGGGCGGATGCTCGGCCTTGCAGCGGAGGGGTGAGCTGGGGCTGGGCATCGTGCCCGCAGCTGGCGTGGGGCTGGCCCCCAGGGCTGGGGGGGAATTCCCACGTGAGAATTCTTTCCACTCGCTTCAGGCATCCGAGGAGCCTAAATTAGCCACCCGCACCTCTGCCACGGTCAGGGGAAAGAGAGAGAGACCTTGAGATACGTCCTCCAGAGGCAACTTGGCCCCCCCCGGCTGGGTGACCATAACCGTGGGGCACCATTGTGGGCCAAAACTGGTGGTTTTGTGCTCACTGCCATGTGGCGATACAGGGCAAAAGAGGGCTGTCTCCTCAGAAGTAAGGTTGGAGATGGCACCCGAGTGCGTGTCACTGAGGCATAATGAAAGAATTAGAGGAGAGTACAAGGTCTGTTTTCCCCTTTCTTTTTACACCGCATATGTAAAAGTAAAATATGAAAACAGCCACTTTGCTTTCTTCCTCCCAGGCTGGCCCCAATATGCCCAGGTATGTGTCTAAACAGATTCCTGGAAAACCTGCCCTTGCTGAGGCACCATCTCCAGCGCTCAGGTTGTAGTCTGCAGCTCCAGGAAAAGCAGAAGGGAAACTTGTCCTTGCTGGGGGGTCCTGCCCGCCCTCCCTGCCTCAGGAGGGCACCAAGGGAAACATCGCCACGTTCCCCGCCAGGGAAACAGCAAGGGATGCGGCAGGATATGCGCCTCGGTGCAGGATTCGGCCTGGCGGTGGTTTGCCAGCACACAGACGGAAGGCTGAGGTCAGATACAAGACCAAAAAACCAGAAGAAAAGTGGTTAGACGCTGTCCTGAGCGGCTTCCTGGGGTAACACACACTCTTCCCACCACCCGCGCCCCTGACCGCCCTGCTCGGAGCTGCAAGCATCGCCATCCCGCCAGCCTGGGTTCCTGGGAAACCTTTCGCTGAATTCCTTCGTGATTTTTAATTAGACCAAAGGGGCGATTAATCAACATAATAATCCCTCACCCAACTCCGAGCGCTCTCGTTACACTCATTTTAGGAAGGTGGCGTTACTGGTGCAGGAGGGCGGAGGTGCGATGGGTTGGTGGCAGTACCCGGTGGGTGGCATGGCCAAACCCATCCTTTGGCCCTGGGCAGGCAGAGCAGGATCTGGCCCCGTTGGGGTCTACCAGGCACCGGGGTCTGTGGGCACCACACACACGCGTCCCCTTGAAAAGAGCCTGTCCCAGCACATGGAGCAGAGCTGGAGGGCAGGAAGAAAAACCAAGAGAAAAATGTTTAAAAGTTATTTGTTACTGGTTTGCTCCCCTTCACACCCCTACCACCCTTCGGGAGTCCTCCAGCCCTGCATGGGCTGGCTGTTTTCTTCCCCCCCCGCCCCATTGCGCTCGTCTCTTCGGTTTGCGAACGCTAGAGGCTCCCTCCTTCTGGTCTGCGAAAAAACTTTTAGTTCCTGACTCTTTCTTTTTTTTTTTTTTTCCTAACTTCCCTCAGGAAAAAAATGTGGAGTTAATTATCTATGTAAAATGTCAGATGCAGGAAAGGGGCTGTGCTTACTTGGATATCCCATCCGAGGCGAAGTGACTGATTTTTCCCCCCCTCCTCCTTTTTTTTTTTTTCTTTTCTTTTTTTTTTCT
>VWZL01003807.1:1161969-1193743 GCA_013396915.1 Stercorarius parasiticus
GTCGGGGGGAGCAGCCTGGCCGCACGCAGGGGGCACTGTGGGCTCGGGGATGCGCCCCCGGGGGTGTCCCCCGGGCCGGCCCCGCACCCCGGCGACACCCCGGTAGGGTCCGGGGCCAGCTCCAGGTGGAGGTAGTGCTCTATAAACCCCGCAACTTGGGTCTGCTTCTATTTGTGTTAATAATGGCAAAAAAAGAGAAACTCTTGCCACCCTCGTTACTTTGTGTTGCTCGGATGTGGCGTTTACCAGTGGTTCTGCCTTTCTTCCCTCTCCCCTTCTTGCACCCAGTGCAGGCATCTCGCTAAACTCTATTTATTTCATTTTAATATTTTTTTTTTCTTTAAAAAGATTGCTTTGAAGTGCTCTCCGGCATCTCGGAGTCACTGGCAGAGGTTTTGGTTTGCCAGCCTGCTTGGCTTTTGGAGATGGTATGGCATGTAAGGAAACTGTCAACAGGCTGTCTCCAAAAGGGTTTTGCATGCCAAAACATCAACCGTTCAATTATGTCTGCGATGCTGAATATTTAATTGACAGACACAGGCAGGGGAAATCAACTGGCTTCCAACAAAGAGATTAATAACACAACAGCACGTGAGTTTAATACTCCAGACACCACAGCCTTTAAAACAATTGTTTCTGCTTAGAGCCCATTTTTTAAAGACTGTCAGTTTGGTTTAATTTTTATGTAGTTTATTGATCATCTGGTGTATATTACGAGGCACTAATACATTAAGAGGAGAGGCATGGTTTTCTCTTTATATTCCCACAAGAATAGAGGCCAGTGCAGAAAGCTTCGTCTTCTTGTATCTGGAAAAAATAAAAATACTCGATATCCCATATATGAAACTAATATAAGTAGAAACATAACTAGCTTGACTTACCTCACTTATTTAAACAGAAGGTTGGATTCCTAGTAAAACAGCTCCTAGGAGTCAGAACTTTTAAACTTTTATTTACGCAAGTTTTTTTTAACTTCAGGCATGCCTAGCATGAGTAAGTGCTCTTTCAACGGGTTAAAGGGTTTTTCTTCCCCTTCTCTAGACTAAGGGTCCTAACTGCAAAAGCAGCTAGTTGACATGTGTTATTCTACTTGTGATAGTTTGGGTAAACAGAACTTATCAAGCATCACTGGGAGGGTATTGTTAGCGGGGAATAATGTGATACAGCAAAAACTCTGATTGTTGCTTTGTTTCACATTTACTACAGGTGGAAATCAGAAAGTAAACACCAGAGCTGGAGTTGTGTGGGTTGGGTTTTGGTTTTTTTATTATTATTTGGTGTGAGGAGCATTTAAAAGTAGGAGCATTTAAAAGTAAGAGCATGAATTCAACAGCTGAAGGAAAGTTTAGATCTGGCTGATCACTGGCAGGTGAAGAGCGCGGGTGGGACGTGGAAGGGGAGGTGATTACACGATGGATAGCCCACGATGGGTGTTTGGAGGTGGGCTTCTCAAATACACCCAGACCGGTCGTATCGGACCTGCTGGGGGATGACTGGGCATGGGTTGCTGTGGAAGCCGGCTGCCCCACTCACAGGAAGTTTGGCTTGCTCTTCTCTCTACCTTTTGCTGCGGAAGACTAAGAGCTTCTAATTTCCAAGCACTTGATTCCCAATTTTCTTCCTTCCTGACCTTGTCAAAATAAAACCACTTTGAAGGGGGAAAAAAGGTGCTCTAGCTGTAAGCCTGTAAGAGAAAGTTGGACAGATAAAAGTTGATGAGTATTTACACGTTCAGTAAAAAAAAAAAAAAGTCCTATGTGAGATAACGAGAAGCGGAATTGGGTGAAATGACTTGTTCCAAGGTGGAGGTACTCAGTAGAGGTCTTCTGCTGGTGCATGTAGGCACATGGCCAATGGCCTCCAGTGCAGTTAAACTGAGTTACGCCTCTTGAGCGGCTGCCCAAAGACATTCAGAGTAGCAGGGAAACAGAAGGCTTTTTCTCATTTGAGGACCGCTTTAGGAAATATGAAAACCGGTCATTTGATTTGCAGAGGTCTGTGACGCTGCCTTGGCTTCTGCCGCAGGTACTGCTGTAATTCTGACCTGAATCGCTTTTCTGTGGGAGGGGGAAATGAAAAGAATGGCTGAAACGTCTTTCAGAAATGACACACATCAGCTCTCTGTGAGGTGGTAGATGTGTACAAGCCCTTCTTTGTTTACATACAAATTTAAACAAATTACCCAGAAGACAATTATCTTAAACATCTAAGAAAGTCAGAATAGGTAAAGTAGAGCTATCAGGAGTTTCCTTCAGCTTTGATTTGGTGTGAGTCGTTAGAAAGATCCACTTTGTCTTTCATCGTTAAGTACAATGGTTATCTTGATAGTAAATGCACAGGGGGAAGATTTGTATCTTCATTCCTTGGGCATCATGGGGAGCAAAGTTGTTGAGCTGTTGGCAGAAGTTGGTTGCTGGTGGAGTAGGTCGGATGAAGATCCGCTGAACCAGACCCCCGATTTCTCCTGCATTTCCAACTTGTGTTGGGTTGGCAGGGAGCTGAGTATTTCAGAATACCCCGCTCCTCTAACGAGTGCGCTTGGCACTGACAAATCCCTGGTTTCTTGCATGAACAAGAGGTTTCATCACCGACACTGTGAACTTCCCCGAAATTTCATGATGACGCTTAACTCGGTAAAAGAGGCCGAAAAGAACTGAGTGTGCATTTATTAAAGCAGGTCATCCGAGGGGGGAAAATAACTTTCTCCATCTGCTTCCTCCTCTCGGGAGGGCTCTGTTTAGAGAATTAGAAGATGCTTCCTGAAATTGTTAGGGCCGTGGGTGAGCTTGGTGGTGTGGAAGAGTCTCTGCTGCCCAGTCCTTGTGTCACTGGTCACTGCGGCACATCTGAAAATGTGATTGAGGATATCAGCTGGGGGGGCCTGAAGTTGCTCCCGCTAAGACGGTCGGTGGCTTCACATGGGAGAGCTGTGGGGAACTCTTTGAGCAGCAAAATCAGAGGTGTGATGGGAGGACCTCACTCCGGCTTCATCTGATCATCAGCCCAATTGCAGCCCCNGTGTCACCTTGGCTGGGTCAGGTCCTGCTGGGCAGCCTTCCTTGGTGTCGTGGTGTTTTGGTGCCCAGGTGCAGCACTGCATGGAGCTGCTGCGACCAGCCACCACCTTTCTGTAGGAGAACACAGGCCAGGTGAGGAAAAACCTCCTGCCCTGACCCTCAAGGTGGGATATTTTGGAGGCTGGCCCCACAGATGTAGCATCTAGGGTTAAATTTACTCCTCTCGGACCTGCTGGTTTTTCCCTTGGCAGGGACTCCTGGTGTTCAGTGAACTCTGAGCAGCCACCTGTGCTTTGCTGATGGGCATTTGGTCGCACATTTAATCTCAGCAGAAGGGAAGGCTGTGTCAGCAAGGTCCATAGGGCAGACGAGGGTCTTCAGTAGCTTCTATTTGTGCAGCTTGCGCAGGTAGAAGAGTTTCCAAAAAAGTTCTGCTTGTGCTATAAAATAGAGGGATTTCATCTGGCATACCTGCTTCCTAGGCTTGGGGAAATCGGGTTTACGGGAGCACGTGTTTCAGGCTGGTGAGATGTAAACTGCACATAATTTACTGCCCTTCTTACTTTCTGTCTCTAATTTAATTTTCTCTCTTCTGTCAATCCCAGTTAATCTGTACAACGCAAGTTTTACTGCCTTTGGGAGGTTTTGAAGCAACAGATGGATAGGCCTCTTACGACCTTAGTATCGCTTCAGCTTTCTCACAAATTTACCATCTCCTCTTATGTAGCCAGCCTGATGCTAAAATGAACTTCAAAAGTAAATATTTACGCTAGCAGGACCTTGACATGTTTATGTAAGTGGGGATATAATCTTATAATTTGGGCTAACAGTTTAGATTACTCTTAACTTTCCTCTTCTGTGTAGAAAACTGTGTCGTCCTCCAGCTTTCAGAAGCAAAAAGGGTTTGAGTTCTGCCAGGGGCCCTGTCGCTCCACCACGAAAATCGGCGCAAACAGGCCTGGGATTGTCATTTAAGTGTAAGGAGTGGGAGGAATTAAAGATGAGGGATGAGGTTAGAGTTATTTGGATGCTGTAAAGTTGAATTTGATGAGCTAAGCATCTTTGCTTTGTTTGGGTTGGGGTTGTTTTTTATTTTTAAGAGTATCCTGCCGTGCAGGGCTCACTTGTCGTGTAGGTAACATCTTTCTATGCGCTTCTGAAGAAACTGCTGACCCAGCCATTTCTTCTTTTCGGCAAAGGGCAACGAGATCTGACTGTACTAAACCAGCCAGGCAGTCCCAACGCCTTGGCGTTGTCTTCTCCAGGCCCTGTCCTCTCCGTGTTGGGGAGGACTGAGTCCATACCACACGCGAGAAGCTGCGTGGGTGGAGAGTCGTCATCGTGTTTTGAGCATCCCTAGATGGGGTTTGGTCGTTAATGTTTATTTATCGCTTATTTTAATACCTGTAGGATCTCTTGGCGTCAGCGAGCTCTCTGTGAGGCATCAGGGTCTGTCTCGGGGATGGAAGTGCTTTGGCAAAGGCAGGTTTGCAGAGGTGGCATCTTGGCATGGGGTTGTACCCCACCATAACTTGGGAGTAAAGGAGCTTTTTTGAGCCTTGAAAAGTTTCTTATTAAACCAACAGTCAACATCTAAGCATGATACCCATCCTTAGTTTTGCCCCCCCGCTCTTGAAAGACCGAAGGAGCCAAAGATGACTGGAAGACAAGACAAGAGGGAAATATTTTGGAGGTGTTTAAAATACAATTTTTTTTGCGTTGGCTTTATGAAAACCAAAAAAGCCTATCAAGAGCCGGTTATTAGTGACAATTATACTCGAGGTGTTAATTGCAGAACAAGGAAATGCTGTACCTATGGCAGACTGAGTCCTCGGGGTTATAAATCTGCTGGCTTTCCCAAGCTGGTGGAATTTGGCCAGCCTGAAGACGTGTCTTCAGGAAAGCAGAATTACGTGCAACTCCTTCGTGGCCAGAAGTGCTTTGAATGCTGTGTACCTGCTGCTGAGACAGGCAGGAGATGGGATCACAATTACAGTAGATGACACTTTTTTTTTTTAATTGTCTGTTTGTAGTCAGCACAGAAAATAATATAAACATCACTCCCAGATCAAACAGATTATTTTTATACTCTTTAAATCGCAATTTAATATGCATGCCTTTCTCAGGCTGTTCTGGGCTGACTTTGTTTGTCTAGATACAGGCTGACGGTATATCCTCCGTATATCGCCCCGAGATGGTTTGCATACCGCAGTTGGGGAACCCGCGCTGCACGGGCACGGTCTTGCAAACCAGGGCTCCTCTCTAGTGCCTGCATCTGAGATGGGAAGGATGTTTGCACGCCTCCATCTCTGTCTGAAACGACTTAAAAGCGGGGGGTGAAAAAAGCCCCAGCTCTGCTCCGTAGCTCGCTGTGGCGGAGCAGACTCCATCCTCTCCGTTTCGTTCATACAATGCTCCCGCTTCATCCATGGTAATCCAGAAGGGACCCTTGTGGTCGCCCAGTCTGCCTGCGCCTGGAACAAGGGCATGCCTGTTGAAGGCAGCGTGGGGAAATGCAGCAGCCTTCAAGCCCTCCCATCCCGGCGTCCACGCAGCTGGCGCTGAGAACGGCGGCTTCCCCCCGGCCCTGTGCATCCCTGGGGGGGCTGTATCCTGGGGGAAGGAGCTGCAGGGAACCCCCCTCCCCGGATGCGGCTTTCCCTCCTGCGCAGCAGGATGCCAGCTGGGGGTTTAGTATCAGTGCTGTCATATTTTATTTTATTTTTTTTCTTTCTTTTTCTTCTGTCTCGGGGCCTTGGCTTCTGCAGTTGTGTTGGGGTTTTTTTGATAGGTCAGGTTTCACATTTCAAAAAAAAAAAAAAAAAAAGAAAAGGCTTGAAAATGAGAATCAAGTGAATGACAAAGCCTCAAAAAACCCCAAAAAAGTAAATTAAAATAATCCAGCATTTATTTTGTAATGATGAAGTCCAAAGTAATTTTTCTGAATGCGCTTAATGATTATTCTTTTTTTTTTTTTTTTCCCCCCCCACCGGCTGGTGTGGCAGAGCTGGGGGACCCCTGGTAGAGCAGAGGCTGAGGCGGCCCTCTGTGCTTCCCCCCGTGCTAACATGGCCCTGCCTGCGTGGAGGTCCTGCCTGCCCAGCCTTCGGGTGGGCTTTGCAGACACCTCTGCTGGGGGGAGGTGTCTCACCAAAAGCTGGGAAGAGGCTGCCCCATCTGCCACGTCTTCTCGTGGACCAGCGTGGCCCCTTTCTCAGCAGGGCATTCGTATCCCTTTCAAAGCCACCCCATCTGTCCATGTTTTGCTTTCTCCCATGGCATCTGCCTTGGAGAAGCCCTACCTGCGCCACAATTTTAGTAGGTGGAAATCTCCTTAGCGCAGATCGGGTGTCTCGTGTACGGAGTTGTCTCGGAGCAGCTGTTGGGAAGTTATGCTCGAGAATCCCTTCTTGCGTTTTAGCTGCATGCGATGGCTTAGCTGGAACGGTGGGATGATGATCAGCAGAAGCTGCCTCTCAAGTTAGACCTGAGGAGGCAGAATGTCACCAAAAATGAGGAATTTGAAGTGTCTTCTTATAGCTTTTGATGCAAACCATTGGAAAACTTGCCTTAAGCATGAGTTTGTTACCAAGACGATGTATTAATGAGTATGAAACCTAGGTTTGTCCTGGTAGGTTTCTGAGTATTAGAAATTCCTATAAACTCCATGCTTTCAAGTTGGTCACGTAAGTGGGCTTGTTTTTCACATGCGTTGGATGTTTTGAAGACAGAGAGTTGAAAACCAACTCTCTGCATCAAGTAAATGTTATAAGCAGAACATGTAATTTAACTCCAGAGCTTCTGATGCTCTGAAAATGCCTGTGCTCCTTATGCCCTGTGTTCTTGTTCCAGTGTTGCCTGTAGCTCGCACCCATATATGAGCTTGTCTTATCTGAGCATGTGGTGCTCTCAGTCAGGAGCTACAGGGCTCGGCCAGGGCTGCCAGCCAAAGCCCAAATCAAGCTGCGGTGACAACACTGGTGACGCTGAATCAGTGCAGAATGTTCATAATCCTCTATTACTTCCCCATAATTTTTCATCCCTTGCCCAAAAAGGCATGAAAGTTGTGTTGACCGTAGCGCAGAGAAGCCTGGGGGATGCCTCCAGCCCTTCTGATAAAATATATGAGTGGGCTTAGCCTACGGTGCCTGAGAGACGCAGCAAATTGAGGCTGGATTGTCATTGCTGGGCTAACCCAGACCTTGCCCTGAACCCTGAAGGTAGCTGTGGCATGGAGGTGTCCTTCACTGCTTTGGGAGTTTGCAGATGGCAGGCTGTACCTCTCGGAACTGCTTCAGTTTTGCCGGTTGGAGTAGCTGAGAGAGAGTGTGGTTCTTCCTTCTGTGGAGTTAAACGGAAGAAGTGAAAGTTACTGGTTAGTGGTTTTGGGCAGCCACCCCTCTTGAAACAAATGATGCTCCCTCTGAGAGCTCGCTTCTCCAAGCAGTGTCAGGGCTGTAGCCTGCTGCTGTGCTGTGGAGGTGACAAGCTGCATGGCATCCTGTGATTAGCTTTCACCTGGTCCTACCATAAATTAGTGAGAATGACAGCTTGTTTTTGAGAGCTTTTACAGCAGTGCCCCCGCATCTGAACATGCGTGTACTGGAGACAGGCACTGTGTGTGGATATTAATTACATTGCTGTTAATTCAGCATGTGCTTATGCAAAGCTGAGACATCACCGCATGTCTCAGAAAGTCCAACCACTGAATTTGAAAGCCAACGTGCCAAATGGGGTCTGGGCTTCCTGTTTTCTCGGCCGGTTATTTATGACCTCCGTTTTGGGGTGGTGTGATGGACCTTTCTCGAAGCAAGGCTCAGCTGGAGGCTGGCCGGAGCGAGAGCCAGCCCAGCCCCGGTTATCGTTCCCACCAATGTTCTGACACCGAGGTCTTTGCTCTGGTCTTTGTAGCAGCGCAGCGGCCATGGCAGCCGGTCCCACACCCCAAGTATTTTGAGGGCTTCCAAGGCTTTTCTGCATAGCCCACCGCTCTTTAAAATGTTAGTTTCCAAAGGGAGAATTGAAAATAGAGTGGCAAAATGCTGATAAGCAGGTCTGGTCAGTGGACACCGGCCGCATTTATGTTCTGAGCGATGCTCACAGGGTAATTTTGGATGGATGGTGGCAGGCAGCAAAACTCCTTTGAAGTTGATAGCTGTGAATCAGTTTGGTGTTAGCAGGTTTCTGAAGCTGCTCTTTGATCACTGATCTGATGGCCCTTGCTTTTTTTGGGGAGCTGCTTCTCCCTTCCATTCCTGGCTTGCAGCCCAGCCGGAGCCCCGGAGGAGTCCTGCGCCGGCATCTGAGCCCTCCTGCCCCTGGTCCTGCCTGGGCACATCGCAGGGGAGGTTTGTGCCTCTGGGAATGTCTAATCTAAGGAGACAGGGAGCACGGAGGAGCATCACCTCCACATGTGGGCAGGGAGCTGGAGCCCGGGGAGGGCACACTTTGAAGGCAGTATTTCCAGTACAGATATGCCCAGTGCGGGTTTCGGAGCTGCTGAGGTACCCCTAATTCCTGACAATTTCAGTGAAGCTGCAAACTTCAGTGCTTCTGCCAGTCCTGCCAGCCTCCCAAGCTATCTTTTTGAAATCGGATCATCAGTGATGTGCAAACATGGAGGAGAAGTTTGCTGGTCCCTGGGCTCCGGCCAAAGCGTGTCCCTGGGACATGTGTGCACCTGTCCTGGAGCTTCCACCTCGATTCCTGTGAAAGCTTCCCCGGGTGGCTCCGTTCCCATGCTTCTGTGTCCTGCAGAAAAAGGAAATGACCTCGGATCACCCGTTGCGGCGCGAATTGGCTCATCTGCTCCCAAAGTAAGAGCTGAAGTTTTTCTGGTTAAGGATATGGGGGGGGAAAGGTGCACCGAGACATCTGCCAGTTGATAATACATAACACAAATGGCTCATTCTCAAAGGAGGAGCTTGGAGGGGGCTTTAGCCTACTCATACTTACTCATACTACTCACGAAAAAATTCCCTTTGCTGCCTGATGACAAGAGGCTCTGTCTTCAGTAGAGGCCTTGGGTTTTTTTCTGGTTTTGGGGTGGGTTTTTTTATATATTCTTATCAAAGTTTGCAGTATCAATGACTCTCTCATCAAATAATTCCATATTTTTTCCCCTAATCCGGGATGGAGTTTTTTTTTTTTTCATCTAACGCTCCTTGTTTCTTGACCATCCCTGCTGCTTTAGCATGCAGCTGTCATTCCGCTGCAGCCTCCCACAAAGCGGCGGAAAACCAAGGTAACAGCAACATTTTGAGTGAAGGGGATGAAATGTGGAATAGGTTCAGCGTATTTCTTTGTCATTGTTGGAGTCCTATTCAGTCTGGAGCTGAATAGGAGCCTGATTAGCATGTGGAAGCATTTCTAAAGCATTGGGCTGGGAGGGTTGGGTGGTTGGGGCTTTTTTTTTTTTTTTTCCTTAAAGGAGAAGTTTTGTGGCATTTATTTTTCTGACTGAGCTGGCATGAGTCTTTATCAAACGTAAAACCCACGGAAAAGTCAAATAGTGTTTGAGAGAAAGCTTGCTTTGATAAATCACTGCATGCATGAGCACAAAGAAGTTTTCCTGTGCCTAAAGCTCTAAGAGCTACTGCGGAATCTAGGGATGCAGCATGTTTAAAACAGCCGGACAAGAGGGAGAGCGTTTGGGATGCACCTGGATAGCGGCTATACCATAAGGGACTTCGCTTTTGCTCTCGCTGAAGTTGTCTGCAACAGTGGGTGTCGCTTTGCAAATGCAGGATCGGGTCCACGGTCTGAAAATCCACCTGCTGAAATGCTCAGCGTTTTGCTTTCACAGGGAAAGATATAACGCTGAGGTCAATTAAAAAAGCTAACTGCAAGTGAAAAAACAACTTTTCCCCAATGAAATTGCTTTAATTCCTGGGCCTGAGGCTGGTTTTGGAGAAGAGGGTTGACTTTTTTTTTTATTTTATTTCCCTTCCCCCCCCCCTTGATGTTGGTGCCAGGTGTGGGGTTGAAGTTCCCATTATAGTCCCTTGCTGCAACCCTTGCTGGGTTTTGCTCCGAGCAGTAACTAAAATTATTGCCTTGGTGCTATTTGTGCATCTCGGGTGCTAGACCAGAGCTCCTGCCGTGGGAGTACCGTATTTCCTGCCCTCTGTGGGATTGTGGGGTGTTTGCAAACCCCAAGGGAGACAGGGGACTCTGTTGCATGCCGGGGGCTGTATGGGTGTAGCACACTCGTCCCCCTGAGCTTGCGGACAGAGTGGGGAGTGCAGGAAAATGAGTTTAATTTCTGGGTGCGACAAGCGATGGACTTGCCGTTGCGTGGAAAGCTCGTGGCAGCAGTTGGAGTCGAACCCTCCTGGTGGTGCATGGGTGCACCAGACCCCGTGCCTGGGTTTCTCTGAGGAGCACTGCTGCCTTGTCTAGTTTTCTTTCAATTATTCCAATTTAAGAGAGAGGGGGAAAAAAAAAAGTGCCTCTCCAGCTCACTGGTGTGCCTTAATGTAGGCTATTGAAGGCTGATTAAAGCTATTGTTTAATTAAGGAGAACTTAGCTCCTCTGGTTGCAATTCACGATTAAAGGATCGTTTGAAGTAATTCTGCAATACTTTCTGTTCTCCCCCCCCCCATCTCTCCTTGAACGTGAAGAGAGTTCCTAGCGCTGTACGTGCCCCAGCAGCGAGGGTTTGAACGCTGTTACGGGACTGCAAACCTGCTGGCGAATCTGGCCGCTGCCAAGGCATCCGAACATTAAAAAGCCCTGCAGAGGGGTGGGAGGGAGTTCAATCTCAGGATACGCTGATTTGGAAAGGGAATCCAAACAAAGAGGCTTTTCAGCAGAGGCTGAGGCTTGGCTTCTCTCAAGGGCAGTTTGGGCTTGGGGAAGCATCCGGGAGGCGGCGAGCGGAGCAGGAGTACATGAGCTGGATGCCGCGCGGTGTAAGGTTTCCCAGCACAGCGCGGTTTTGTGTTACAGGCTGGGGAACTGGCTGCAAGCGCTCCTCTCCTCTCTCTTTCTTTTTTTTTTTTTCCCCCCCTTCCCCTTTTTTTTTTGTTGGAAACAAAGGGGGGGTTTAGGCTTTTCATTTTTAATAAAGGAAAAATAGAGGTTCCCATCCCCACCTTCCCTGCAGGTTTGGCGATGCCTCTCGCTGTTGATGCTGGAGGGGGACCCGTCGATGTCTCCGACCTTGAGAAACCCTTTGCTGGGTTCCAAGCTGGCCTCGTAGGGACATTTTATTTTGCTCAGAAAGCCCAGCCCGCTCACAGGCTCGCTCTGGCTGGAGCCCGGGGTGCTGGGCGGTCAGGCATCTCCTAAAGAAGGGTCTGGCTCAGATAAGGAGAAGTGAAATGAGGTGGATGCTGGAGCACCTCCTTCACAACAGGAGGGATGCAAAGTGGGGTGTGCATCTGCCGGGACCCCTGTTCCCACAGTAGCCCTTGTGGTGGCACCTCTGAGTGCCACCACGCTCTCGAGAAGGGCCAGGAAGCGCCGCGCAGGGAGGAGGTGCTACCAACCATCCCAACCAACCAGTTGGGTTTTTTTATAGGCACCAGATGGTTTTAATAGAGGAAAGCTGAACTTCTTATGACCCTTCCCCACAGACGTTGTTTGTTGTTTTGTAATTGTGGCCAGGACAAAACCATGTCCCAGAACCTGCAGTGAGTGTGTGAGCTTGGTGCCTGGTGCCTTCTTCTCCCACCCCACCATGAGCCCCCCCTTCCCGCTGCCCCCACGCTCCTCTGCCTGCAAATTATCTAGGGGATGCTGCTGGGCATGAAAGACTTGAGGTTTTCCACCGATCCCTGGTTAAAGAGATTAGCAGGAGTACAAATTGGAAGAAACCGAAACATCTAAAAGCAAAGCGCAAGGAAGCAATAAAACGTCAGGCCGTGTTTTCCCTTCTGGTTGATTAAAAATTCTCCTGATAAGCAAGGAAGCTTTCATGGCTGGACGAGACCTGTATCGTGTCAAACGCAGTGAAAGGTTTATTAGAAGGATAAAGTGGTGCGAGCGTTGGGTTGTGCTCGCAGCCCTTCTGGCGTTGAGTTATCCCTCAGGCCTGAAGGCGTTTTGCAACGGTGTGGGAGCAAGAAGCGTGATGGAGAAACCGCGTCTCCTATGAAGAGAGGAAAATGTATGGTAATGGGGGTGTTTGGAGGGGAGAGTGGAAGATGTGAGTATCTGCGTGCTAACAACTGTCAGAAAAATTAATATAGAAACTGTCTGTTGGGAAAAGCTGCGTGACAAAGGTAAAGAAAGAAGAGCTAAAGTTGTCAAATTACTGCTAGTGAGGGTCTCTGAGTGTTATACCCTTAGTGCAGCCAAACCTGTGATTTTTGAGGGCCTAGTTGTCCTGTGGCTGGTACCTTTGGGAGCAGTGTTACATCAGGGCTGACCATTTCTGTAAGTTCCCTCTTCTGCCCCTGTTTACGGTCTCGTTTCTGCCCAGGAGCATCAAACCTCCAGTCAATCTGAAATCATGCCCATCTCGCGTGCCACTTGTTTCATGGTGGCTCTGGGGACAGGAGGACACTGAGGGGGTGCAGACTGGGGAGAGGAGAAGTTCAGTGGACTCACCTTAGCTTTTGGAAAGTAGAAAGACAAGCAGAAGAAGGAAATGAAAGCTGGGTCTCCTGCTTTCCATGGGAAAACCAGCAGTGGTGGCAAACCAGCGTGCTTGGAGATCTGCTCCAAGTCAGTGCCGGGATGCTCCATTGGGCCCATGGTTTTCCCCTTAGCTTGAGAAATCTGATTGAGGATCAAACACAAGACGAGATTGAAAAAGCAGGAAAACAAAAGGTTCGCTTCCGTGCTGCTGTGTTTGACTTCCCAAGGTTTTAATTGCCAAGGGCTGCATTGGGAGCCAGCTGGCTGCGAAGGGATGCAGATATCAAGTAAGAGAAGAAGGGCTTTATTTACTTATTTATTTGTCTGGGGATCCAATAACTGGTATAGTTTTCCTGCAGAAGATGCAGCTTTTTATACATTTTCCCCACCCAAAGGTGAATTATCATTTTTTAGGTACCTGCTTCCTCCGCTTCTCCAGCTGCCGTTAAAGCTCTTGCTGTTAATCTTTTACCGCTTATAGGAGCGAGAGGGTGCAAGCAGCAGGAAAGGCAAGTATGGAGTGCAAATTGTACCTCAATTTTAGAGGTTTTTCCTCCTTGGAGCAGCAAAGTGTGCTTTATACAAAGGGAAAATGCAGTAGGTGGTTCAACTTGCAAGCCCCTGGCCCACGCACTGAGGGATGCACGTGTCCCTGCAGATGCTGGTGCACAGTGATAGCAGGATCAGGCCCATTGGTGTGTGGCCTGGGAACAGGCTGGACAATCCCAATTTCGCTGCCAAAACCTTACTTATACAATAACTTGAAAAAAGGAAAAAAAGGGCAGCTTTAAAAAAAAAAAAATTAATATAAATAATAGTAATAAAGCATGGGATATTTGGCACGCCGGTTGTATAAATCTCGACATCAGCTACCTGTGAATCATCCAGCAGCACGTTAATTGGTACCCCTCGGTAGATGAGGATTTGGCATCGGGTCTGCATGTAATTACAAGCCACACACAGAAGGACACAGGCAGCTAATGAACTCCTGCCAAACTCCAGCTCCGCTTCTGCGGCTTTTGAAGTTCGCTGGTCTTTCAGCGTTTTGTATAGTAAGCACTGAAAGGCATCAAATCACTCCTTTGACAGCGTTTAGAAAGGGTTGGTTTGTTGAATAACTGAGTCCCTCCAAACTCCCATCGGAGAACTAGAGCATCTATAGGCGCCTTTCTCAGCGGAGCAGTAAATAGGCTGGAAATAGAGGACACCCCCGACGAGCTGCTGAGCTCCTGCCTTGCTGATGGGAGCCAGCGGGCTCCGGTTGCCACGATGGGCTGTAAGAATAGAAACTATTTCCATTTTAAAAAAAAAAAAAAAAAAGAAAAAATCCTTCAAAACAACCCCACTTGATGGTACGGGCTTTTTCCCGAGCCTCAAAGCGTTTGAAACCAGAGGCCGTGCAGCGTGTCGCACGGGTCTGCGGTCGCATCGGTGCGACCAGGGAGGTGGTAAAAGGGGTTTTTGGAGGGTTTCTGCCCCGTTGAGTTTTCATGAAGCAGGATTGGGAAGGTTGCGGTGCTTTTCCGTGGATGCTTTGTTGCTGGGATCGGATTTGAGCCTGAGCCCTTCTCCTCCTCTTTTCATGTCTGAGGTGACAAAGGGAGTTGTTGTTGAGATAAAAACCATTTCCATGAAAACCTGCGATTTTCAGGCAAACATACCAGGCAGGTTTCATGGCAGTGCCATGGTGAAGAGGAATAATGCAACTTGGCATGAAGCCCTTCCAAAAAAAAAAAAAAAAGTGGGGGGGCAGGGAGGAAACAGAAGAGCCTTTGTCAAAATTAACCGCAATAGAGAAAAAGGGACTGCTATTCCCTTGGCCTTCTTTAAGCTTTTTTCCCCAATTTATTCACACGTTCCTTGACGGCAGGGCACAGCATTGTTACAGAGGGGCTGGGAAGGGAAATTGGGAGTTATCCTTTTTTTTTGTTGTTGTTGTTGTTGTTTTAAAAAGCATGGTACACGTTGTGTCCCTCGAGTTGGCGCGAATAGCGGTTTGGCCATTGCCCGTGCCATTTGGATCCGGTCCGATTTATACCCTCCCCTAAGGAAACAGGGCTACGAAATGTCACCTGGCTGCAAAACGCAGCCGTCACGGGGAGGTTTGGGCTGTGCATGTGAAATGGGCTGTTGTGACGCCCGATGTCACAAGGTGGATGTGCCAGCGGTGGCTGGCCCCTGTACCAGCAGAAGAGGGTTGGGGACATTTTAGGTGTTGCTGTGAGACGGCTGCATCACCTGGACTTGCAGAATAAACAGTTTCTCGGGGCGGGGGGAGGGGGATAAAAAGCAGCCAGACGTCCAAGGCGGTGTGCAGTGTGGAACCATGCTGTCCCAAAAAAATCTCTGTTTAGCTTTTGGGGACCCAGATAATTCATAGGGTCTCATCCAGGCGCGGATGGGACAGGGTAGGTAAGTCCTTGTGAGCAGCACGGGGTGGGCATCTCTGTCACTGCGGGTGATGGATTGCCACCAAAATAGCCCACGCCCAGTTGCTTTCCACCAAAGTAACTCAAATTTCTGCAGGCAGCGTGGTGGCAGCGCGGCCAAGGCAGCAGCCGTCGCACCTCCACCTTCCTCTGCAAAATCTCCCCTCCCTGTAACACAAAGCTATTTTAACGAGGAGCGTGATTTTCATTTATTTATTTATTATTAATATTACCCGTGTATCAGGTTATATCTCAGCTATATCACGTATTGTTATACATTAGGGTGCCGCTCTCTGCAGTAACTCAAAATACAGAGCAGGGAGAAAAGAGATGATATTACACCTTTTTAACCCATCGATGAATAGGCAAAGCCTTACCGAGCTCTGCTCTAGGGACCACTGAGATCAAACCCCCATCGCCTGAAGGGCCTTTGGATCATTTCCACCTATGCTCACGTTTTTTTGCCTTTCAGCACTGTGCGCCGTGCGTTATATCCTGGAAACTCTACCAAATCTCGACTACCGAGGGGGAAAAGTTTCATTTCCAGTTAATCAAGGGAGTTGTGTAATACCATTTTCTCCTGGGGAACTTCCAGAAAAAAGAAAAGGGGGGGCGGGGGGAAAGGGGGGTATTATAAAAACCAAGTATATTAAGAGGAAATAAATTATGAATTAAAAGTGATTAGTGAACTTTTAAGGAAGAGGTCAGAAGTGCCTTTTGGACTACAAACTTTTTAAGCTTTCAGTGCTTGTATTCGGTTACAGAGTTATAACCCGGCCTTATTTGTGCAGGTGGCTGCTGCTTCAAATCCGAAGAAGGATTTTGCATTTACAATAGGTACATTGACAGAACTGGGTCAGAAAGCTACTCGCGGCAGGCTCCAGTGCTGCGGACACAGGCTTTGCCGCCTCCTGCGCAGGGGCAGTTGCTCCCAGAACGTGCTTAATTACGGCTGCAGTGCCTGGCTGGGATGCTCCGGGAAGGGGGAAAGGAAGCTTGGGAAGTTCAACGGATTAATTACATTTTTTTTTTTTTAAGGGACCTGATGTTGACCAGGTGAACTCGCTTTATTTTTGCTTCAAAAGCTTTGCGCCTTTATTGATTTAAAAATCATAGACTCATAGAATGGTTTGGTTTGGAAGGGACCTTAAAGATCATCTAGTTCCAACCCATTGCCCTGGGCAGGGACACCTCCCACCAGACCAGGTTGCTCAAAGCCCCGTCCAACCTGGCCTTGAACACCTCCAGGGATGGGGCAGCCACAGCTTCTCTGGGCAACTCCTTCCAGTGTCTCACCACCCTCAGGGTGAAAAATTTCTTCCTAATATCTAATCTAAATCTACCCTCTTCCAGTTTGAAGCCATTACCCCTCATCCTATCACTACATGCCATTGTAAGAAGTCCCTCTCCAGCTTTCTTGTGGACCCCCTTCAGATACTGGAAGGCCGCTATAAGGTGTCCCCAGAGTCTTCTCTTCTCCAGGCGGAACAACCCCAACTCCCTCAGCCTGTCCTAATAGGAGAGGTGCTCCAGCCCTCTGAGCATCTTTGTGGCCGCCTCTGGGCTCACTCCAACAGGTCCGTGTCCTTCTTGTGTTGGTGGCGCCAAAGCTGGATGCAGTACTCCAGGTGGGGTTTCACCAGCGTGGAGTAGAGGGGGAAAATAATCAAGAAAACTTTGTTGGCTGCAGTTTTGTGTTTCCACTCGGTTGTCTTAGGGTTCGGTGTGACTGTGCAAAGTGAAGGGGCCAAGGCTTATACTTGATGGCGTCTGGGGGCAGTACGCTGAGATAAGGAGTCTCTGCTTGATATTTTAGATATTAAAACAATACTTACAGCCTACAAAAGTCTCCTCTTGAAGAGAGATTGATGGAGTGGAGAAGCTTTGTTATTGTATGGGGAAATATTAGGGTTCGTGCAGCCAGTGGGCCAGTGGGATGACATGAAGGAAGGGGAGCAGCAGCTCTGCTCGCCCTTACATCGGTTTGGAAGAAAGCTTCTAGATTTCCCCCACAGAAATGGGATGTCGGGCCCCTTTCCCGCAGCACAAGCGTTGCTGGGGCCGGGCAATGGTCTGAGCCCTTCCTCGAAGGCAGAGCCTGGAGGAGTCGTGGCAAGGCAGGGCTCGTTCCAAACCCCGCTGACCGGCAGAATAAATCGTGTTCGCTCTGTTTGTAATTGAAAACATAATAGTCGCCACAGTGTATTTTTCACATGATCCGTTTGCCCTGAGTATAGCAGAGTTCACAGGCACGTTTTTAATATTTTTTTTTTTCTTCTTCCCCTCCCTCTATTCATCCTAAGTCATCCTAGGTCAGACTTGTCATACCTGTGAGATCTTCCAAAGCGCTTGGATGTATAGAGGTGCCTCAAAAGATGCTGACACATTGGGGTTTTCATGGTTTAGCGCATTTTATTCCTTGTTCTAGACAATGTGAAATTATGGCTTTGTTTCCCTCATGTTTGACTGGAGCTGGCTCTGGGTTCCCATTGATAATGTCTTTTATATTTGCCCTCTCCAACTTTTTCTGGTTGGCCAGTCTGGCTGAAATCTGTTTTACCCCACAAATGCAGAATTTTATATGCATCGAGGTATCGTGGCTTGCATAAGACCTTTTGTTCTTATTAATGCATTTTTTAGGTATTAAAAATATATGTGCGCTTTAATATAAAGCTCTTTTAATACATCAGCTCATGCCAAACTCCCAGGAGGAACAACTTAACACCCTTCTTGGAATTCCCTTCTCCGCTTTCTTTCTTTGTACGTGGTGTTTACCTCTGGAAATAGGTAACAGGTACTCTCTAAAAGAGCAGTATTTCTCCCAGCAAAGCCAATGGCAGCATTCCCATTCATCTGGAGCTCTTGGAGCGCGGGGCAGGCACGTTGTGCTCCAGCCGCCTGAGGAAGCCTTTCTACCGAGGTTTCGAATCCAGAGGAATTTGCCGCCCGTGAGAATAATTTGACATTTAGTTTAAAGTACCTGTGACCAAGAGCTTTTCTATAATCTTCCCCCAGGATGGTTGGGTCGTTAAACATGCGCCAGGTTGCACGGGGCTGTATTTACTGCAAAGGACGGGTACGTCTCTGGATGGTGGGTTTGGGCAGCAGATGGAGATACCTGTCATTCCTGCTGCCTTTTAGAGGTTCCTTTTAGAGGAAGGATTCTCAAATCCTTCTCATGTCCTTCTCAAACACCTCTGCAATTTGGGGTCATCAATGTCACAAGGTTGTCCGTATAGAAAATGAATATTCTTGGCTTTGTTTTTGTTTACTATTGTGCTAGCAGGCATGAGAAGGCATTTTGCCCAGCGTTCCTGAATAACCAGTTCTTCTTAAAAAAAACAAAACAAACAAAAAACCCCAAAAGTAAGAACAGAGAAAATATTATCTAGGTCAAAATGAACCTGTGTCTGCTCAGCAGGAAGTCTCCTGGACTCTGTAGCAGCTGGTGGGCCTAAAAATGGTGAGGTTTATGTTGAAGTTCGTATAATTTGGCGGAAAATATAACCAATAATAATAAAGTGGACTGAAGTGTCAGCCTCTCGAAAGGAAGGACACCAGAGAGATTGATGTAGGTAGGCACAAAGGTTAGTGTGAGTTATATGGAAGAACCTACAGCAAGTAGAAAATGAACTAATATCTTGGGTTTGGTGGAAATTAACCCATTTTGTCCTAGAACTTTTCCAAACAGGTCAAATCAGAGAGATGCAATATATGCTGATCCTTGTTTATAGATTCTTTAGGGCTCTAAAGCAGGTACCTGTTCTACAGTAAAGTCTAGGGTTTGTTTTGTGTGTTTAGAGAATTGTCTATCCTTATGGGCCTGTGTAGCTGGGAGTAGTGGAACTGTAATAGAGTTGAATGGGAACGTATTTTGCAAACACAGATATTAGATGTGTTGCCAAAACACAGGCAGATGCACAGAGCAGCCTTCTGGACTGCTGGAACCAAAGTGGAGAACAATTAAGGCTGAGCCGGTAATAAAATGCAGAGCTGAAGGTACTCTGTATTTCTGATGTTAGCCTAGTTGTCTCTTGGGACTGTATGGACAACAAGTATCCAGATTCAGTCAGAAACCATTGGGAAGGAGGCACAATGCTGACGCTTTCAAGACCTTTGAAAATCTGAACGTAATGGGTTTGGCTACCCCTGGGCTGTGGATCAGGTCCCTTGAGATTATTTATTGGTTGACCAGGTTCCTACCCCTCCTTCCCCCACCTATTTTTGGTGTTGCTGGTGCAGAATCAGGCCCTATTGTGATTGTCAGCATATGCCTGATATGATGGAAATATGGAAATACTCCTATTCTTTGTGTTATTAAATTTTATCTGTGTGTGTGTGTGTATAACATCTAGTAGCTTCAAGAGTTGTTCACTCTTGCAGCAGCTGCCAAGGCTGATCTGCAGTGCTGCGTTTCTTCTCTAAAAGTTGTGAAGCCCACTTTTAAAGCCCAAATAAAAGCCTGCTGCAGGCTAATCTAGTTTTTGTGCCTTTTAAAACATGTACAAATGTTGTAAACCAGATCAGGTTTATACGTACCCAAGATCAGCTACTAAGTACTTCAAATAGAAAGCCCGCCACTCGTAGGTACCCAAATATTTACGGAGTGTGTCTTGAATGAGGAGTTAGATGCCCTGCTCAGCCCTGCCAAATTATTTTATGATCTTTTTCACTTATTAAGATAGACGTCTAATCTCTCGAAACCTTTTAAACACGCCCAGGGCCTGGACATTGGCAGCCAAAAGCCAAAGCGCTTGCTAGAAATTACCATTGCTTTGGTGAGATAGCCAGCAACATCCCACTGACCTGCAGGGTTGAAAGGAGAAAGATTTAGTGGAAAAAAAACCCAACCTCCATCAAAACCAAACATTAAAAAGGGGAGAAAAAAAAAAAAAAGACCGAGATGGTGTTTAATTTCGTGCAAAGGTGAAGGTTGGGCTGAGAAGATGAGAGCTGCATGGGTGGGTCACTGCAGAAACACCTCTTCCCCTCCCACTCCCTCCGCGGCTTTTCCGATGGGTGGCCAACGAAAGCTTATCCCCAGTTTTAAATTATTATTTTTTTCCCCCCCATTAAATCAGCACAAGCGTTAGCTTTTCAAAGACTCGGGGATTCAAAGTGCTGTACCCAACACAGAGCCCTTTTTTTTTGGTTTTTTTTTTTTTCTCTTCCGCCTTTGATTTCATGCACATTTCAAGCTGGTCAGAGAGGTTTTTGCAAGGGTTTTTGTTTAGGCTTGGTTGGTGGGGTTTTAGCTTTCATGCTGCCAGCCTTCCCAGGATTTTTGCCTATTAATTGCCTCTTCATAAAGGTGCTAACCAAGGAAAGGAATATTTTTACCTTGGTGCTAGATTTCCAAACTTGATTGGCTTTATTAAATAGGAAGACAAATAAATTTAAATCCTGAGCTGAGATATCTTAGCGTAGGACACCGGCGGTTAGAGATCACCGAGTCACTCGGACTTCCTCCCAACAAAAGCAACACCATTTTTCAGTGTCCAGCTCCACGGTGTCCCACTGTGCCTCGCACAATTCCTTAGTGTCCACACCTGCTCCGTGCCGCTCGGAGAGTGGGGCCGAGCCTGTTTGGATGGGGCAGGATCAGTCCCCAAGAGTTTTCTCTTATGCTCATGGTTTGGAGCCCTGTTTGATCTCCTACAGCGTAGTGTAGATAAAAGCATGTGGTTGGGATTTCCTTGTTCTGTTATGAAAGTAAAAAATCCCCTTTATATAAGGGGGGAAAAAAACCCCCCACCTTTCCCTCACCTTATGGAGGATATTACAATTCATAAGATAATCTCGGCTCCATTTACCTTTTTTGCATTGGAATAAGCAAATCCCTTTGTTGTTCTGTTCTTTAGTTCCATTTGTCTGTGAGCTGGGGATAACAGCGTTTCTCTGGTTGCACGGTCCTGTACGGATGTGCCAGCGTTGCCTCCGTGCCTTAGGGTATGGTCCACCGGTTCCTGCGTAATTTCTCAACGCGGAGATACCAGCATTAAGGAGGATGTGGGGTCCTTCTATCGGTGTGACTTAAGATTCTGCGGTAGATCTGTGCACATAGGTGAGACGTAGCCACAGAGAGAACGGTCAAATATCTCCGTTTTTGGAGAAGAGTGGCCCATCCCCAAAATCAGCGTAATTTTTTTGCCTGCCGTGTACGTCTATCGCTCGCTTCAATGCAAGTGACCACTCGTTACTGTTTTCTGAAATACACCTCTTCTATTCTCAATAGTTTTGTAACGCCGTGGGTAGGGACGGGATGTGGTGGAGGGCAAAAACTTAGCACCTGCATGGGGTTCAGCTGTCGAATTTGGAGATGCAAATCACTGCACAATCTGAATTTCCCATTAAAATGCTGAATCGCAGAGGTAGACTGGGGCAGAAGAGGTGATGAGGCCGGAGGTACCATCTTCGTGGTACAACCCTACGCTGCTCGCCTTCCATTTCCAAGGGTGTGTGGGCTGTAGCCCCACTTCTGGATACCTTTGCCTCCGGCAGATCTCCTAGCGTGAATAATGTCTCTGTGGTGTTTTGCTGGGCGATCCCAAAGGCATCTCCCTCCGCATTTAATTTTCTGTCTTCTTCCAGACTTCCCTCTGTAGTGTTTTTCTGTGAAACCTATTCTCTGACTGCCTTTTGGCACCGCTACAGGCTTCGCCGTGCTGGAAGCCCCTTGCCAAAAAAATTGTGGGTGGTGACCTAGTCACTTAGACAACCCGCCCTCCAAGAAATAACCTGGTGGAAGAAGAACCATCTTGAGCGTGATTTACCATTCGCCATGGGCTGGGATCTTCTTTTCCTTGAGTAATTGCAGCTGAAAGAGCAGCCTCTCACCCAGCCCTCGAAATCAAAGGCATGTTGTGTCTTCTAAGTAATATCCGTTCAGCTATGGAGAGTATGTTTATGTTTCTCATGTTAAAAAAGAAAAAAGAAGGGGGGGGGGGGGGGGGGAAAAGGGAATCTGGGGTTACTGTTTTGCTGGAAAAATGTAAAGACTTTATTGGCAATATCCCGCTAAACCACAAATTTGTAGGAGAGAAAACAAAACCATTGGATTTTCTAAACTTCTGCCTATGCGCGCTTTAAGAAAATGTGTACCATATAGGTCAGTTGTGCTCTTATTATAGCTGCGGCAAGCGTACATATAATTGAAACGCGGAAATACTACCCCATGCTGTTCAATGAATGAAGGGAAAACAAATCTTTATTATTCCTGGGTTCACATAGTATATAGGAACACTATTGTCTTTCTCTTTTTTTTTTTAATTTTTTTTTTTTTTTAAGCCAGTTTTAGCTTTCAGATGTATTTTATTGTCTGTGGGAACATGTGTTTTACAGACCTGTCATGTGAAAGCTATTAACAAGAGGAACTGGAGAAATAACAATAAGCCACGTAACCGTGGCATGTCTACTCCCCGAGTTCAACTGTTGCGCCGCTGCTTCAAGTGCACGTGAAATTGGATCGCGCCGAGCGACGTTAGCTCTTCTCCTGCAATTTTTCATTGGGAAACTTAAGGATTTTTATTTATTTATTTTTTTTTTAAGGGGCCTATTAATACTGCATTGCTGGCATCGGAGGCGTGTTTCGGGGCCAAAGCTGGCTAGGCATCAAAATGGTTAAATAGAATGAAGATCAACTGGATTCACACGAGATGTCCGATTTTTTATTTTTTTTTTTTTATTTACCAGATCTGAGCTGGGCGGGCGGTTCGGAAACCTTTCCTCGCTGGTTCACACATGCAGTGGAAACCATCCTGCCTTGCCGAGCACCGTGGGGCCCAGTGCTTGCGATTAACCCGTTTCCAGAGTTTTTTAGAGAGGATCTGAAAGGGGTCCTGAGCGGTGGCCCTGGCCACCCTTGGGTACCTGAGAGGCTTTGGGTCTGCGTGTGATTGTCCCTGCTGACAGATGATGGAGAGATTTTCCTATTTCTTAAGACTAACAAAACCCCCCGATAGTCCTGCATTAGGCAAACCTATTAACATATGGGAAGAGGAGCCAAAATGGATTGCGCAAAGTGAAATAGGGAAAGTGGTTCACGTGGAAACGGGGAACATTATTTTGATGACACTTTTTAACTCCTTGGATGGTACCTTTGCTAATTGCATCTAGCAGATTGTGATGTCCGTGTACCGTGGACAAATTTCGGTCAAACCCAGCAGCACTTTATTTTTTTTATTTTATTTTATTTTTTAATTTTAGAAGGAAAAACCTTCTGATGTCTTAGACTTCTCGCTCTGCAAACAAACCCACGGATACTTAAGCAAGTTAGTGGTTGACAAATATTCCTTTGTGCTTTTCTGTAGGATCTGGGTGCGAGATCTGTTGTCTTGGCCCAAGGACAGCTTGAACCGCTGCGCGTTTGTTTTCCCCTTACCTGGGTTTCGCTCTGCAAGTGGGAGGAGGGTTTCCTGTACCCTGTGGTTTGTGATTTACTCTGAACATGGGTTTCAGGGAATTTGGGGCCTGTTTTGGCGGGGATGTGGTGCTTTTCTCTGTGATGGGCTTGATAGCAAAGATGAATG
Source organism: Stercorarius parasiticus (assembly GCA_013396915.1). NCBI lineage: Eukaryota > Metazoa > Chordata > Aves > Charadriiformes > Stercorariidae > Stercorarius > Stercorarius parasiticus. The sequence continues at coordinate 1,185,530 of VWZL01003807.1, forward strand.
GGGAAACTGAGGCAAAGTGAAGGAGGGTGTCCTCCCAAGGTAACATTCTGACTAAGAAATACCCCAGGTCTCTCCTTCCAGGTTTGAAGCAATGCTGTATTTCTCTGAAATACTTAGAAGAATATGGAGTTACACACGTGCGGCAATTTCTAGGTGTCCCTTCCACAGTGTTTGTCCTAACCCATCACCCTGTGGTTTGGAGCACGTCCGCTCCATGCCTGGTGCAAAGGTCCAGCCGAGCTGTGCAGACACAGATCTCCTGCACAGAAGGTTCACAAACAGCGTTTAAAAACAGATTTGACGTGGCTTTAATGTGGTTGAAGGTGACCGGGTTCTGATGGGAGTTCAGCAGCTCTTGTGGATGGGCTGGTCGGGTGCGTGCTCAGCTTCCCCTTGCACCTTGGGTCAAGGATGAGTGTCCCACAGCTGCTCAAAGCACATAGTCTTATGGCGTTAGTAGGTACAAACGTACACATACCCTGTAAATATAGAGAGGAGGGAACCAAGGAAGGCCTCAGAGGCTTAAAAGTAACGGGAATGGAGTGGAGCTGGGCTGCCCAGGTAGGAGAAGCTGTGCTGATACTCGATCCTCCTGTGTTTGTTTGCACAGCTCCGGGCTGCCCAGCCGTGGGGCACTCGGCAGAGCATCGGGCCCTCCCCGGAGAAAAGTGCCAGATCCATTTTCATGGCTCTTTGCAGAGGGATTGCTTTAGGGGTCCGTTCCTGTAAGTTAATATTTGCAATGCACAAGGCTTAACTGAAACCAGGCAGTGCAGACATCTGATAACCATAACAGAGGAGATGCTTTTTTTTTTTTTTTTCCCCTGCAAGAGCGACTTGGAAAAACAAATCCCAACGCTATTCGCTTTGGAAAGATAGCAATACGAAAAGAAAAGCATTCAGGAACAGTGCTGGGTGGTTGGCAAGGGGGTTTCTAGTTGTGTCTCCTTTCTTTTGGTGGGTTATTTGTATTTGCCTGTATAGCTGATGGATTTTGTTATTGTCTCCCCGTCTCTTTAGCTGGGTTGCCCTTCCTCATCATTGAAACGAGCACAATCCAGCCCTACCAGCGAGGCTTCTACTGCGACGACGACAGCATCAGGTACCCGCTGAAGACGATGGAGACGATCAATGACGCAGTGCTGTGTGCTGCGGGCATCCTCATCGCCATCCTCGCCGTAAGTACCACCTCCGTAACCTCCTCTCCTGTCCCTTGAGCATCCCCGATGGCTTTTTGTCACCTCTCTAGCTGACGGCACTGATATCCCATCGGCATTGGGGGTTTAACGCTGTCTTGCTGGTATGTCCATGCTATCTACCGAGGTGCACATCTCCTCTGCGATTATCTGACTTCCTCGGGAGTGTGGAGCAGTAAACATTTGCAAATGAAAGCTTGTAATGAGAGGAATGAGATTACTCTTGAAGCCCGTAAACAGGCCCAAAGCTGTTTGGGCAAGTCTGTGGGCTCCACAAGAGCTTTTTCATCCTCCGGTGTGAGTTTAGGGTAGAAGCAAAAAGACTTGACTGTCAATAAGGACTTGGCATGGTTTGTCCCTATTCAAATAACTCTTGGTATTTGCCTATTTTATAAGGTTTTTTAAAAAAAGGATACATCTTTTCAGCTAACCACTGCCTGGAAAAGTTTCACAGGTTAGTATTAGATTTTTAAGAGATTGTATATTGCAGCCATATTAAAAAGACAATTAAAACCTTCCATGGGGAACTTATTCCCGGAGTTCTCACTGTAAAAAGTAGCTAATGCACCACCTTCCCAATGCCGCCTTCTTTCTCTTTTCCTGCCAGCTTTCCTAGAGCTGTGCTAGGAAACGATTGCGCGGTGAGAGCTTTATATGTCAGCCAAAAAGCTGAATCCAGCCCATGGAGCTGAACCTCCTTATGCCAGCACGTATCTGGTGCTGGGGCAGAAGGCAAGAGCTGCTCCCAGCTGAAGATGAAATTCCCCTCTGAAAAGTACCTACGTTTTCCTTCTCACCTGCTGGCAGCACAGCTCAGGTGCTTTCCCAGAGGTTCTGCCTTCCTCTTGGTCCTTCAGCTGGGAGGGATGGAGATGGAGAGGTCAGGAGTACTTGTTCCCCTCTTGGCTTTCATCTTTCCTCGAAGGAGCAATGTCACGGGCAATAGGTGTTTTAGCATGGCACGGTGCCTGCCTTGGTTACACCCCATCCCCAGCCTTGCTGCTTCGTGCTGTGTATATCTCCATCGTTTCCTCATCTCTCCATCGTGTCCTGACCACACATACTCACTTTAGCAAAGTAGGTCCCCAAAACTGCCTTGTTCCTCTCCCCCTCTCCCTCCTCAAAACAAGCCCGAAAGGTGCCAGACCCCCAATTCTATAAACGCGGCAGAATTTTTACCCTGCAGGTGAATAACCCCCGAGTGTGGAAAAGCCATAAAAATGAAATGAAAAAGCCTCTCATTTTCGCGTTACTGCCTGAGCTATCGGCACGCCGGCTCCATGCGGAGTGGGCTTCTGATCAGTAATGAGGCGGTGGCAAATACAGGAGTTGGAACAGAAACTGGAAACATAATCAGCTGCCGATGTGATCCATCAGCTCTCTACCACGAAATAGCAGGTCAATTAAAAGAGAAAGAAAACACCCACAGAAGTAGATGTTTCTGCCCTGGTTTCGCTGCGCCCACAACAAATGTAACTTAATAAGGTAAATTCAAAAGCTGGGTTATTTGCTGTCGAGTGAAACAAATGGCTAACGAGGAATTGAAGCAACAGATTTCTTTGCTATGGCAGCATGCACGGAAAATTCAAGTCAGCCTGACCTCTTTTTTTTTTTCAGATGTAACTCAGATACCAGAATTACTTTAGCGTAATAGGAATTCCTTCCGAATCCACAAAGCACTGACTCCGCTCCTTTCGCTCCCAAGGTTTGCCTTCGGAAGGCGGGACGGGCGGTTATGAGGACTTCCAGGGAGCTGGCGGTTTGGATGGCGTGGCCAAAATTTTACGCCCTTGCTTTACACGGTGTCACGGGCAATCTAGCCCGGGGTAAAAGGTCCAGGTCATGTTTTAAATGGCTTGAGGACACCCAGAGTGCTCGTTAAGTAAACGGCAGAGGCAAAAAACTTTGCTTTGATCAGGATGTGAGAGGATACGCATTTGGCTTTAATGCCTATATATTTACGGACTTTAGGCAAATTTCTCTGCAAGTGACCCTGGCCTGTGGGCTCTCGCATCTCTCCTGACTCCTCTTCCTGCTGGAAGATGGTTAATTTGATCATCTGGGGCACAGAAGCACGTTGATGGGCCCCAGGCTGGACAGAGGGAGGTGACACTTTCCTCTTCCTCAGCCTCGTATGGGTACTGCTGCTGTGGTGTCCCGTGTCCCCGCACCCAACAGGTCTTGAAAGTCTATGAAAAATACCTAAGAAAATTATTTCCTGGGTGACCTGAGTTACGTGGCAGGATTAGGTCGCGGGTTTACAGTTGAAGGCGATGCGCCTCAATGTGATTAGACACAGAGAACGTTACACAAGAGACATAAGTGATTAGAAAAGCTCTAAAAGTAATTACAGGCTAATTGGATTGCTGGTGATACCTTATGATAATGATAAAATGGGCAGGACAACCAAACATCTGCAAAAGGCGTTCACAGCCAGAAAAGTTTGATATTGACTTCTCTCTAGTGACCATCTTTTGTACATGCGTGTGACAGTCCCCCAGGAGCTGTGCCCACCATGTAGGTATGCCACGTGTCCCACATGGATGGCTCACCAGACATGCAAGGCCTTAATATCTTTAAATCTTAATGTCTTTAAAGACTTGCTGTTTTTTTCCAGGATGTCCTTTCAGTTCGTGCACATCTGTGCTGCATTAGTTTTTCACTGTCTTGCTTTATCTGGGACAGCACTGCCAAAAAACCAAGTTTACCCAACTTTTAGCTTCTCATTAAGGTTGAGCCATGGCTTTAACGAAGCGGGGAGGGTTCATGGCTGCCCAGCAGCGTGTTAGTAAGGGAATGAAGTCTCCAATTTACAATCTACTACGTGTGTGCAATTACCCAGACCACCAACGGTGAGAGAAAAATATTAATCCCCAGACTTTTGTTGGTCCCTGTTTAAAATGGTCACATGCCTTTCCCAGGCCAAGAGCCTCAGGTTTACGTGGATTTGTTGGTGAGTTTGGAATAAGGGCACATCCACCAGTATCAGATGTCATCCTTAATTCAGCCTGTCTCCCCTCTGCAAAAGCCATGATTTTTGAGCCTTGTGGCTCGACCTCTTACAAATTTAGGCTTTCGGAGTTGCAGGTGGTGGCTTTGCCCTCGTGCAGGAGCCCCCGTGTCCATCTGGGACACCCTGGAGTTGCCTCCTGCCGGAGGAGCAGGAGATGCTCCAACCTCCCTCTGCTGTTCTCATGCCAGTTGATTTCCTGGCTGCCAGCTTGTGCTGGAAGACGGTCCAAAATGGAGATAAACCATAGTCTTTGGAGTTTGAGAGGATTAAAATGATGCTGGAGCCGGTTAGCTGCAGCTCCCTGGACATCTCTTGGTCATGACCAGACTTCCAAGAGTGAATCTTGGCAGTGACATGTGAACCCTGAGTGACGGTGCTGCCACCCAAAGTATTTCTGTGCATGACAGCAGAGCGCTTGGCCTTTTATTTTTTATTATTATAGTTGTATCTCTCTTTGATAAAGCCTGCTTAGCTGCAATTTCAGCTGCCTTGGGTCAACCTTTGTTTTTTCAAGCCATGGTACGAGAGAGTTCAAACAATGATACAGCTTCATCTCCTCTTAGTCTAATTGCCATACTTTTCCAGTTTATTAGTTTCCAAAGGTTGTGCCAAGCTTTTAAAAAAGGTAGGCAGGGGAGCCTTGTCTCCTGCATGCCGCTGGCAGGCTGCCACGCCGGGAGGAATATTGCTGGCTGCTCCAGAAAGGGATTAACATGAAGGCATTTTTCCTGACAGTTAATTTTACATATCACAGCCCTTGTGACTAGAGAGGGGCAGGGACGAGGGGGCGGCTAAAAAAAAAACAACAAAAAAAAACCAACAAAAAAAAAACACCCAAAAAAAAAATCCCCAAACCCGCCTCGATTTATTACTCAGGTATAAAAACATTGAGAGTAATGAATAAAATCCTAAAGCTGTAAATCTGGAGCTCAAAACCAAGGTGTGTAACGTGACGGAGAACAATTTAAGCCTTTGCCTCTTTGGGAGAGGTGAGACATTTGGACTTAATTTCACAGCCTGATTTTCATTAACCCACCTTTTAAGAGTGGGGATTATGAGAAGCCGGGTTCTCTGCTCCCTGACGGTGATTTACGGCGATATTGTCAAACCCCAGCACCCCCGGCACAAGAAATACATAATTTGCTGCCACGCAATGGCAAGACCCCTTGAAATGCCCAGAAATAGCTGGCGTTTACGGAGGCTTTGAGCAGCTTGAACTGGGTATGGTGGTGGCAAATTTTGGGGCAGAATCTGGAAAGTTTGGGGCTTTCTGAGTGTTCCTCTGTGTTCCATGTGTTTGCCTTTTTTTTTTTATTTTTTTTTTTTTATTTTTAGAGAAAAAGATAAGCAGGCTGTTCGTTTGTTTTCCTCCAAAATCAGTTTGATAAGAGGGTACTGGTTCTGGCCTCTCCTTCCCAAACGCACACTAATTCTTTATCTGGTTTATGTTTATTTATTTTTTTCCTCACTACGCTGGGCACTATTTCACTTTCTGTAAAGATATGCCAACATGCTAAATTTTTTAAGGCCAGGCTCGATGAGGCTCTGAGCAACCCGATTTAGTTGAAGATGTCCCTGCTTACTGCAGGGGGGTTGGGCTAGATGACCTTTAAAGGTCCCTTCCACCCCAACACATTCTATGATTCTAAACCAAAATACAGCTTTTTTTTTTTTTTTCTTTCTTCCTGTTAGTGGAATTTTTCCATAAGCAACATTTTGCGCACTGCAATCTCTTCCTGAGAGGGAGGAGGAGGAGGATGGAGAGACGCTGGGCTGTGGGCTCTCCTTCCGTTGCTGTGGAAGCAGATTCCTTGGTTGCTTCCTTGCTGTGGAAGCAGGTTTCTTGGTCTCAACCCTGCATTTGCCACCCATCGCTGGTCTTGAACAGCGTCTTTCCTACTCTCTAACCTCTCTGTTGCGTTTCCCCCACAGATCATCACGGGAGAGCTCTACCGCATCCACTACCTGAAGGAGAAGTCGCACTCCTTTATCCAGAACCCCTACGTGGCTGCCCTCTACAAGCAGGTGGGCTGCTTCGTTTTCGGCTGCGCCATCAGCCAGTCCTTCACAGACATTGCCAAAGTGTCCGTCGGGCGCTTGCGGCCGCATTTCCTGGAAGTTTGCGATTTGGATTTCTCCACCATCAACTGCGGGAAGGGAGTTTACATCCAAAACTACACCTGCAGGGGAAGCGACAGCAAGGTGCAGGAAGCCAGGTGAGAGCCCGCGGTGTCAAAGCGATGGCTTGCCGCCACCAAAACGGTGTCTCGCGCTAAATACATCTTGGGGTTTCTCTGCCGGCAATGAATGATTCAAACGCTGCTTTCTCTGTCACTCCGTCTGCCAGCGACGGGCAGTTTCCCTTGGGAATTGCGGCACTTGGCTGAATAAGATTTCTTTTCCTTTCTCTTTACTCCTACACTATTGTTTCCCTGAGCGGTTGCTCAATGTGGGAATTCACCCTGAAGCTGAGCTCATGGTGAGCGGCTCGGGCTGTCCCGTGCGGTAGAGCAGAGGGCTTCTCCTCCAAGGAGGCTCCATGCAGGCAGGGCTCCCAGCGCCTCCTCTTCGAGCTCCATCAAATCCATCAGATGCTCAATTTCTGACATTTCCAAGGGCATGTTTCACATGCCGCGATTAAGCGACCAGAGAAGTTGCTCGCTTCTTATTTCTTTACGGTTTCCTGGTTATTTGAGGCGAGACGATGAGTTATCGGCCTATCCTGGAAATAACTGCTGTCCCACGAATAGACCAGGAAGGGACGAACAATGCGAGCATCCTGCCCATCCGTTCGCTTTCTGCCTCGCGGGCGAGCGGGGCGGATAACGGGGGTTTTATAACACGAAAGACTGGGCGTTGTGGGTCCCTCTGCTTTGGCACCCTCTCGGTCGCCACAGGCGAGTCACCGTATTACATGGAAGATGATAATACTGAAGGTTATAGTGGCTGGTTCTTAGCACCTGCTTTGTTTTGCAGGAAATCCTTCTTCTCCGGGCACGCGTCCTTCTCCCTCTACACCATGCTGTATTTGGTGGTAAGTAACCTCAGCCTTGCTTGAGATGGAGCTGATTTATCCCCTGTCCCGCTTTCCCAAGGCACTCGCCCACATTCGGTAGCAATAACGGCACGATGAGTGTCAGAAATAAAGGGTCGGTTGACAAAAAAGAGCCTGAGTTGATGGTGGAAAGATCCACTCTCAGCCCCTGCGGTGTTATTTGGGATGGAGACTCCTGGGGTGATAGCTGAGCTGTGCCGCTTTGGGATATAGCCGAGGCTGCGATTAAGTCTGAATCCTGCTAAACCTGGGGAGGACCTGTGCAATTTTGTTCGTCCCACGTTGTGGTTTCCATTGGGGAGAGTTTGGGGCGAGCCAAAATATTGCATGGATGGAGAGGGAAGATGCGCCGTCGCGGCTCTGTCAGGGGGTGAAGGCTGGTTCCCAAATGTGCCAGCGGAGCAGGTGGAGCAGCCTCTGCCTGCCGGGATCCGGAGCGGAGGGCTGGGACTTGTTTTTCTTTTGTCGGTGAGAAATGGCTCTACCCTTCCTGCGCCGGGGCTGGGGCCGGGGCGGCTGCCAAGGTGCTTCCTGCCGGGGGCTGGACCCGCACCCAGCCTTTTGGGGAGGATCTGGATAGTGATTTATGTTTGGGGGTTGGTTTTTTAAAATTATTAATTTTAAAAAATAAATCAGGAGAAAGGTTTCTGATTCCTTTCAAGATTTGCGTCCCCCCCCCCTCGCCATCTCCTGTAAGCTCAGACCAGCAAGCAAAGAAACAGCCTGGCACTAATCGAAACATTAAACACGAACTTTTATTTATCTATGGGCACTGTTTCCCCCATCCCTTTACCCTCTGAAAAGATAAGTTGCTGCTGTTCCCTCCTGCCTTTTCATCCCTGGATTCCTCCTCCCTGTGAGCAGATGCTGTAATTTAATTACTAAGCTTTCCAGGCTGTTGGGGGCAGCATATTAAATTCTTTCCTTGTTTCTCCCCCCTCCTTTTTTTT
>VWZL01003807.1:1193801-1244430 GCA_013396915.1 Stercorarius parasiticus
AAGAAAAAGAGAGAGAGAGAGAAACTAAAACTTTCTTCTTCTCGGTAAACATTTTGGCCATTTCCTCCCAGCTGCGTTGCAATACAGAGCTGCCCCGGTGACGCTTCGCAGGAGGCTCAGCCATTCCAAAACTTTCTGAGCTGTGTTTGGAAACCATCGCTCCGGCATTTATTTATTTCCGAGGAGATCTGCGGGCAGTCAGATAAGTCAGACCGGAGATGCTTTCGAGCCTGGCATCTGGAATCAGTGAAGATGCCAGTGCCTGTTAAGTCGGTGGCGGTTTCTCTCCAAATTCTCAGCAAGATTCGGGTTACCCTTCTAGATATATATGTATATATTTATTTTTTTTAGATATGCTGCTCTGGGGCCTTTTTGGAAGCCAAGCCTGATCCTTTACCTCCTTCACAGGATCATGCCCTGGAGCATCCTTCAGGGTAGGGGACCAGCCTGGGGGGCTGCACCCAGCTGGGCGAATGCTCGCCCCCTCCCCGTGTTCCCGCCACACTTACTTTGGCAGTGGCTGCCCAGAGTTGCCAGGGCTTGACCCTGTTTCCACACAGACCGTGTTGCTTTGCCAGGTTTTTTCCATGTTTTGCTGAAAAGCCAGCAGTTATGGAGCAAGCGAGAAATGAAACGGTCTGTGGCAACACAGCAGGAATGCTGGTGGCTGGGGCGGGGGGGGCCAGTGGCAGGAGGTGCACTGGAGACCCTAAAACTGCTTTGTACCAGTTCCTGCTGCCTGATTTTCTTTTTAACTTTGCAGCAGGCTTCAAAAGTGGCATTTAGCTCCTGCGTAATGCTTTGGAGCAGAAAGATCTCTCTGATCTCTCTTTGCTGCCCTTCCCCATCTCCGTATGGGAGCACTCGGGCCATCAGCAGCCTCTGCTTTTCTCCTTGCCTGATCCGGGACAACAGGTTGCTCTGCTTATCCCTCTCCCTGGAGGGGTTTTGACCCCCAATCCCTTAAGAATTATTTTATTTTATTTTTTTTCCCCTGTCTCAAAACCGGGATAAGGTTGGTAGCGAGCTCCATCTGACCAGCTGTTCCATCTGCCTTATGCCTTAAAAAGTGAGGGGAAAAATTACCCCAAGTCTTCGGTCATAAATTGAAGGGAGGAAAAAGCAACTTGAGACAAGACAGTGTGACGTGGTGCGTATCGGAGGCAAGGAAATTATGATCTTAAGGCCCTTTTCCAACCTAAATCACTTTGTGATTCTAACTTGTCTCGCAGCACCCCATTCTCCATCGCTCCGGCTCCCTGGCCACTGCCAGAGCCTGAACAAGAAATCTCATAGAAAAAAGGGAGACAGAAGATCTGTCGTGTTGTAGAGGCTGATAATACCCCAAAATAATTTAAAAAAAAAAAAAAAAAAGTTACACTAGCCCAGAGGGATTTTAATGCAAAAAAACCCCTACTATCTTGCCCAACGCAGTGAGTGAGTGGATTTTTGGAAGGCTGGTTAAAAATGTGGCATCCACCGTGCCAATGCCTGCAGGAGGTGGGTTTGATGGATTTAATCAGGAAATCATCTCAGTCAAAACAAAACCCGTTTTTTTTTGGTTTGTGTTTTTTTTTTTTTCTCCGCTTCCTGGGAAGCGCGGGCTGTGCCGCAGCAGGTTGCTGCCCGCGCTTTGGGTGCCGGGAGTTTGATGGGAGCCTTTGCGGAGTGGGGTACTTGTGGGGCATTTGTGGGGCTGAGCGAGTGCTGCAGAAGCTTGGCTCATCAGCCACGTCCTGAGTGTGTTCCCTGTTGAACAATACTTCATATTTCAAGGATAAGTCACTTCCCGTCTTTCCTGGCATTCCCTGGCTTCACTCTTAGAGCCCGTTCTCAATTATAATGTTCTCAAGTTTGTCTCACCTGATGGAGACGGGTGCCAGAAAGCTTTAGTCGGTCTATTAAAAGATACCTGGATTCCCACACATCCCACGCGGCTTCGCCTGCACCGTGGGCCTGGATTTCCTTGGGCGTTTGGTGGCCAGTGAATGGGTGACCACGGCTTCCCCATCACCTGTAGTATTGCCGTTCCCTGCAGCGTCCATCAAGAATTTGGCCATGGGCACCCGGTAGGAAAATGAGGATAGATGCCAAGCCCCAGAGGGCTTTGGAGGAAAAGTCCCAGGGAAAGGCACTTGCAACACAGTAAAATCTCCTGGGATTTAGTTCTAAACGCTGAGACTTCAGGGCTAAGTTTCTCGCAGCCTTCTTGTCACCAAGAATACCCAATTAACATCAGGCCTTTGTATAAAAAAATTTAAAAGGGGAAATTACGCTTGGGTAATCATCTTTGTCTTAATTTTCCTTGCTTTGTTACTCCTTAGCTGAGCGAGTCCGTAATACATATTTATAGCAGGCTGAGGAAAGAGGAGGTATGTAACAGCTTATTCCAGGCAGTCTTCTGGACCTGACCCATACCTCTTGGTTTTGTTTTGCTGGACATGGGGAGTCCTTGCAGAGAGCGATCATAGAATCATAGAATTGTTAGGGTTGGAAGGGACCTTAAAGATCATCTAGTTCCAACCCCCCTGCCGTGGGCAGGGACACCTCCCACTAGATCAGGTTGCTCAGAGCCCCATCCAGCCTGGCCTTAAAAACTTCCAGGGATGGGGCTTCCACCACCTCTCTGGGCAACCTGTTCCAGTGTCTCACCACCCTCATGGTGAAGAATTTCTTCCTAATGTCCAGTCTGAATTGACCCATTTCTAGTTTTAATCCATTCCCTCTAGTCTTACCATTACCTGACATCCTAAAAGGTCCCTCGCCAGCTTTCTTGTAGCCCCCTTAAGATACTGGTAGGCCACTATAAGGTGTCCTCGGAGCCTTCTTTTCTTCAGACTGAACAACCCCAACTCTCTCAGTCTGTCCTCATAGGAGAGGTGCTCCAGCCCTCTGATCATCCTCGTGGCCCTTCTCTGGACACGTTCCAGCACGTCCATATCTTTCTTGTAGTAGGGGCTCCAGAATTGGACGCAGTACTCCAGGTGGGGTCTCACGAGAGTGGAGTAGAGGGGGAGAGCGATGGGGGCTTTCCAATCCCCTCAAGCACAAGAGACCATAATTCTAATTTTTAAATTTTTTACTTTTTTTTTTATGGCATGAAGTCACCTGAAACTACACAGAGGATGCAGAAAAAATAAATTAATATCTTGCAGCAATGTTAGCTGATTCTGGATAGAAGGGGAGTAAAACAGGGTAGCTCGCACCATTGCGTGTTGGTGGATGAGGTTGAAGACATCACATCAGGTTGGGTTTTAGTGTGTTCTACCCATTTATACGAAAAACAAGAAACTTCTCTAATTTTTCATATCTTTGCACTGGGGTTTCTTGCCGAAGGATGGAGAAGGTCCCAGTGCTCTGGTGCTGCTGAGCGATGACGTGCCTGTGTGAAGGAAACTCCGTGGTGGTTGTGGACTTGGAGTCAAGTTTAGCAGTGACCTAAGTAAGCGAATAAACTGGAATTACACCAGAGGCCAGGGCCGAGGTGTGAACTGCGTTGCAGAGCTGATAGCGATATTCCCAATGGGGTGGGAGGACGCTGTATGCTCAGCGAAGGCAGGGAAGAAGCAAACAGCACATCCCTTTGGTGCTGGGAGGTCTTTGCCCTTCTGCTGTCCTTGTCTTCTGGCCAGCTTGATGCTAAAAACCGAATTCTGCAGTTCCCCTCCCTCCAGCTGGCTTTGCCAGTGTACTATGTTGGGGTGAGTTTGGGTTTGAGGCGTTTTAGCCCCATACCGCTTTGGGTACCGCTCTGTTTGCAGATGGGGCTGGAGATGGAGGTGACTTCAGGTCAGACAGTCAGCAACAAGACCGGCCGTTTCCCAGAAGGAAACTTCAGCTGTGCCTAAGGGACGTGGTTGATGGAATTCAGCCTCGCGGTGGGGATAGTGTGAACAGGACGGGATTTCTGGGTGGCAGAAAGCCCCCGGAGGCTGGAGGTGACGCTTTTAGCCTGTGTCCCCTGCCAGCTCCTCCTTGATGGGTTTGCTCAGGGGTTGCGTGTGGCCACGGGCTGTCCCCACCAACACTGTGGAAGTCCCCTGGCAGAAGAAGAGCAATGTGACGTCCTTCAAGCCATCTGCTTTGTGGTAACTCGGCCTCTGCCAGGAGACAGTGGATGGGAGTTCCAAATAACTCCTTGTCCGTGTGATCCCATTTCATTCCATCCACCCTTGCTCCTGTTGATGCTTCTGACTGTCGCTGCCCCGTGATGGTCTGCGGTGGAAATAACCCCGGTTGTGGTCTTGCTCCTCCACCCCCTCCCAGGAAGGGCTCCATCCAGCCCCAATGTTCCTGTCCAAATCTGTCGGGCCTTAGCAGGCAGCACTTCAGATTTGCTCCCAGGTTTCAAAAAAAGCCTTCAAAAGCAGGCTTTCAGATAAATTTCCAGGAACTTCCCATTTCTTAGTAATAGCACTAATTTCTGTTTTAGGGAAATTCTGATTCTTTCAGCCCCTATGCTCTCCTTTCACTTTTTGACCTTCTCTTATTAATTTGGTTTCTCTTTCATACTGAGGGCAGAGGCAAAGTTTGGAGCACCCCGAGGCTCACCTTTAAAGTACTTATGGGATCTCAGCACCCTGCTGTTTGAGCACGGTCTCTGAGGTACTGCATGCTCACAAATTGCCTGTGGAATATGAAAAGTGCTGTTATCCTCTTTTTTTTTTTTCCCCCTCCTTTTTTTTTTTCCCCCTTTTTTTTTTTTTCCTTTTCCTTATGAATGGGGAACTAACGAGCAACTTCTCCAAGAATTTTATTGCGGCAGTAAAAGGACCTCAGTCGAGATCCTCACACTGATGATGCGGTGTTTGAGATGCATCTGTTCGGGTGGGTTTTACTCCTCCTAAGATGTGCAGGCGTGGGTGCGAGCTGGGTGCTGGGGACCTGGGGGGCACCCAGCACACCCCCTAAGGTGCCACGCTGCGTTTGCATACCTTTTCCAGGGCTACAGTGTGTCGATTAGGCACACAGTTCACAGCTGTGCTTTTCAAGGAGCGGTACGCAGTATACAAACAAGTGCATTTTTTAATCGCTTCAGCCCCAGAAGTGTCTGCTTTATTACGTGTTCAAACTCGGTTTTAGCTTTTTATTGCTAATTTTTAATTGATACTTTGCATCCTCACCTGTAGATGACCTGTTTAGTCCCAGCTTGTGGGATGGAATGATTTGAGGGGGTGTCAAGGCTGTGCAAAAAGGAAAAAATGTCAAATTATCCAGCAGCAAATTTCTTTCTTAAGGGGTTTGAGGCGGCAGAGCCTCATGACTAAAGTAAGATGGTAGGTTTCAAGTTTTCCTGGTAGAACTAAGAGTAATAGTCTGTAAGATATAATACTTGGAGGTAATTTTGCTCTGTAACAGCATACTGGAACCTGAGTTTTGCATTGTCACCTGGGCTGGGCTGAGACTCTTGGACCTGAAAATAATTGTGACCCTAAACCATGGCAGTAGAAGCATATTATATATATTTTTTTTTTTTATACTTTAAAAATGCTATTCTCCATAAGTCCTGTTTTTTCAAGGGACGCTGTCTCTACGCTGAGAAGTTGTATTTAAAGATAACCTCAGCTCCCCGTCTCCATCTTCCCTGAATAATTCCCAGGAGTACCCTGCCCGCACAGTTTACTCTGTGGCAGGTCACTGGGTGCACAAATACTATGGCAATGAAAATTCAGCCAGCCTAAGCATTGCAAACTAAAAATGCCGTTTCCCTGCTAGTGAACCGCGTAGATATTTGCTTGCAGGATGAAGTGCCTGCTGTTAAATCACTGCAAGTGACTGTGCAGGATGGAGTTGTGCTATTTTACAGCTCCGGCGTTCCAGCTCAGCCATGGCTGCATTTCGACTGGAGGGAAAGCACCTCCTCATCGGTGCTGAGATTTTGTTGGGTGTGTTGGGCTTTGTTGTTTGGTTTGGGGTTTTTTTTTTTAAATTTTTTTTTTTTTTTTTAGATCTTTCTGGACAGAACGTGCCTCTTAGTTTTGATGCATTGATAGCTGACTTTTCTTTCTCCCGAGATGACATAAATTATCTTCACAAACTGGAGAACCAGACCAGTGGTTCATTCGCTGGGCTACACCAGTGTGGGTTTGCCGTGGGGATCTGGAGAGTTGTAACTCATCCCGTAGCATCGCGTACACGAGTTTTCATGGTGTGGGGTGTGTGACGTGGTGACGTGGGTCCGTTCCCAGCGTCGGGCTGGTTTGCAGATATATCCCCCAGAATCATAATGTGCATTTAGCCAGCACCGAGCTGTCTTGGTACTGCTCTCTTCCATGTTAATTGGCTAACAATTTGGATAATTTGGAGCATCTGCTCCATTCAAATGGCATGATGTTTCATTTCCTCTAAAGAGCCCAGTGTGTGTATTCTTTCCAAAAAGGGGTAAATAGCATGTTTATGCAACAGCCAAACATGCTAAATTGGCTAAAGCGATGCTTCCCCCTTATCAGCTTTCCAATTAATTCTGCTTTTAGACGTAAATGGTATCATTAAGTTATTTGTGGTTTCAGGGAACCCAGCGAGAGCTTCGTTCCCTTTTAATATGAAGGCAGTGTAAACTGCTCTGGGTGTGTAAAAGGGATCATAAATGGGTATTAAACCCCTTTTCAGACCTCTGATGTTGCGGAGTCCCACCAAGCACGCTGGGTCTGGCTTCCAGCGCTTCGTTTAGGAACAGGCAGAAAAATACCTGCCGTGGCTGAGCCCACGGGTCCCAGCTGCAGGAGCCGAGCAGCATTTTCCAGGCACTTTTACACTCTTCTGGCCATCGAGTGCCTCTCTCCTCCCCGAGCCCCAAGGTTGCTGTGACGTCCCTCCCTTCCCGCAGCCTTCCTCCCCGCGCTGCGCCCGGCCCCGCTCATCCGTGGGCAGCGGGTGGCCGTTTTCCTGTCCTCTCTTCCCGCCCGGCTTCCCGGTTCCCACAGGAACCGGCCATGCCCGCCGGCCGAAACGGAAACGGGCCCGAGATAGTCACAAGGAGGGGACAATGTCCATTTGACGTCACGTCAGCTTCGTCTTTTCGGGTCGAGCCAGGACCTCGTTTTTCCCTCGCTGGGTAGGAATGACTTCCCGTCCCGTGTGGTGGGGCAGCTGCTCGCTGTGCCCCTGCAAACCCCAGGGCTCGGGCTGGGAAACGCGGTGGCAATGTTAGAGGATTGCGTTTTGCATCCACAAAATTGCATTTCGCGGCTGTGTCCGGAAATCTTCGGAGCTGGCTCTGGAGGTGCGTCATGCTGCATTGAATCCTGGTTTTCCTCCGAGAGATGCTGTGGGTCCTGTGTGTCCCAAGTTTGGGAACTTGCTTCTGTTACGCACTAAATAGCGGTGGGGAGGAATTTCCTTACTCGGCCTGATGGGATGTTGTGTGTGACCCTGATGGACTTGGAGGCTGAAGTGGGGCTGGAGGGTGAGCCGGGATGCAGGAGGTCCCGAGGTCCCAAGCTCCTGACCCTGGCTCACCAAGGAAAGGCTGTACCCATCCACCTCTCCCTGCATCCACTCCACAGGTTAAAAATCCCTCCAGCTCCGCTCCCCTCTTCATGATGGAGGCCATAATTTTGCAAAGAGCATCCTTCCTCTTTGACAGCTCCCCCCTCCTTGAGCCATGGGGATGCAGGTACCCTATGGCCAGCCCCACAGAGCGGTTGCTGCTGTGCATGCACATTTTGGGCCTGTCTTCTTCTTTGCTGCCCTCAAATTAACACAACTTTTTGTTTGTTTTTCCTCTCTTCCCCGCAGTTTTATCTGCAGGCCAGATTCACGTGGAAGGGAGCCCGTCTGCTCCGTCCCCTCCTCCAGTTCACCCTCATCATGATGGCGTTTTACACCGGCCTGTCCCGTGTGTCGGACCACAAGCATCACCCCACCGATGTGCTGGCTGGCTTTGCACAGGGAGCCCTGGTGGCTTACTGCGTGGTGAGTATGGCAAACCATGCAAGGATGGGCAGCAGGGATGCTGGTGGGGGTCCCAGGGGAACAGTGGACAGCCATGCTGCTGCGAGCTCACGTAACCCCCTGTTACAGCCGGGGATGTGGCAGGAGGCAGCGTGCTCCAGGGGCTCGGTCCGGTGTCACCCCTGTGTGAGAATCCTCATTTGCAGCTGGACCACGGTTTGAAAGCAGAGCATCCTACCAGCCCAATGATGGATGTTCCGATGGGCACTTTCCCCTCCCTGCAAGCAGCAGAGCTGCTGTGCTGGAGGGGTGAAGCAATTCTTCTTGTCCCCCACTGAAAAAAGCCAGCATATTCAGCAAAAAATACAATGTTTAGGGTTTTTACTCTATCAGCCTTGAGGTCCAGGAGGCTCCTGGGCAAAGGGCCTGTCACGCAGGCAGCTCAGGGCACTGAAAAGGTGTTCAGATGAGGGAGAGTATCTCTCTCTCTCTCGCTTAGAATCATAGAATGGTTTGGGTTGGAAGGGACCCTAAAGACCCATCTAGTTCCACCCCCCTGCCCTGGGCAGGGACACCTCCCACCAGACCAGGTTGCTCAAAGCCCCGTCCAACCTGGCCTTGAACCCCTCCAGGGATGGGGCAGCCACAGCTTCTCTGGGCAACCTGGGCCAGGGGCTCACCACCCTCGGAGTGAAAAATTTCTTCCTGATACCTAATCTATATCTCCCCTCTTCCAGTTTGAAGCCATTACCCCTCGTCCTATCACTATGTGCCCTTGTAAAAAGCCCCCCTCCAGCTTTCTTGTAGGCCCCCTCCAGATACTGGAGGGGGCTCTAATGTCTCCCTGGAGCCTTTTCTTCTCCAGGCTGAACAACCCCAACTCCCTCAGCCTGTCCTCACAGGAGAGGGGCTCCAGCCCTCTGATCATCTTCATGGCCCTTCTCCAGCCGCTCTCGGTAACGAGCACCAGCTCGTTTGCAAGGCTTTCCGCCAGGACCCAAATGGGGAGTCTGGGGTAGTTGGGATTAGGATGGCTCTTCCCTGCACAATCCAGCCAAAAGCCG
Source organism: Stercorarius parasiticus (assembly GCA_013396915.1). Taxonomy (NCBI): domain Eukaryota; kingdom Metazoa; phylum Chordata; class Aves; order Charadriiformes; family Stercorariidae; genus Stercorarius; species Stercorarius parasiticus. Next base: position 1,202,759 of record VWZL01003807.1, read on the forward strand.
TCCCCCGGGAGCGGGAGCCGGTGTCTGCCCGGCGAGGGGAGACTGGGCGCCTCGTTTGCTGGTGGGTTTTTAATGTAGCGAAAGGGCTCATGAGAAAACGGCAAACAAAAGCCGTGCCAGCTTGTCTGCGGCTGCCGGGCTTGTTCTCATGCAATTTGCTTTCCAAAGAGTGACCTGATTGCGCAGCCCTCTAACTCGGAGTGACACATGTAAATGTTTAAAGTAGGCAGGATGGGGGGCACCGGGTCGGGCGGCTGCCGCGCATGGAAACAAAGAGGCGGGGGGTTATGGACGTTCCTGTGTCTGTACAAACTCCCGAAACCAAGATTTTTAACAGCTTACCACTTTCTGGGGTTGTTTTTTGCATTTGTTTTTATTTGGGTTTTTTTGTGTTGTTTTTTTTTTTATGGCTGATCTAAAAGTAAAGCAGCCCCGCAGGCAAGGAATTAAATTCGCTAATGTTATATTTTGCAAGGAGAGAAAATAGGTTATTTATGTACTTTCCACTCATCGATAATATTCCAAAGCCAAGACAAAAATGTCATTGTTGGGAAGTTGGGGTTTTGGTTTTTTTTTTTTTATGAAGTATTATTAACTCTCTAAGCAGTAGCTGTTGGGTTTTGCTCTTGCCTGATGCCCGTGTCCCACGCGGGGCTGGCAGATTTAGAGAGGGGAAACCTAGAGAAGTGTGTGTGCCGCTGTAACGCCTCTGCAACAGCGTTACAGGTCCCGTGTCCTTCATACCAATATTGTCGGGGCTTTTTTTCCGAACCCTGGCAAAGACCCTGGGCGATGTGGGGAGCAATGGAGGAGCTTGTCGCAGTCCAGGTGCCTGAATTTGGATCGTGTGGTTTGTCGGGACACCAAGCGCACATCGCCAGGCAGTTTGACCAGGGGGTATTTACCTCTCCGTGTGCCTTTCTGCTTGAGAGGTGGGATAACAGCAATATATAGGGGGAGCAGGGACCAAGAGATCCATCCCTGGATCCCAGCAGCGGTTTCAGAAAGACAATAGCTCTCCGGATGCTCGGGATGAGCGTCCGGATGCTTCCCGGCTGGGACAAGCGGGCAGGGCTGGCTGTCCCCTCCCGGCCCTCCGGCAGCTGGGAGCGGTACTGGGAAGGGGAGGCCGCGGCGGTGCTGGGCTGGTTTTCCTGTGGCGAGGTAAACCGACATAGGAAGCAGCTGCCTGGAATTTCACAGGCAGGCTCGGGTTTGCCTGCGAGCCCAGGGCAACCTGTGCTGCTCTTCCCAGCCGGCTCGTGGAGGGGGCTCCAAACCCTTTGCAGACATGGCTTGGTGGCTGGGGACATCTCAGGCAGCAGCTTAGGGTTTGGGCAGGGCTTAAACCCAATCCTTGTCCCGTTTCATCAGCTTGTGAAGAACCAGCAATACGTTGTTCTCCCAAACCTGCCGTTGCCCAGGAGGGGCTGGCAGACTTTCCTCCCTTTTGGGAGGTGGCAGCAAGGGGCAAGGGAAAGAGTTGCCCTGAGACTCCCTGGAGTAAATGTAGAGCTTAGCAGCTTTTTGCTAACATTACTGGTATGTCAGAGCAGTTACTGGCATGTCCTGTGTCTGGGATCCAGCTCTCGTCCTCGGGATGCTGCGAAGCAGAAGGAGGCACCTGAAGGCTCATCACCCCCAACACACCCTGGGTGCTCCCAGACACCCTTTCCAGCAGCAAAACCTTCAAGAGCCCCCTCCGATGATAGTCAAGGCCCGTTAAAATCCCATAGTTATCAGGCTGTAATTTTTGGTAGAAATCAATTGTGGGTTTCATCTCTGAGGGCTGCCAGAGTTGAAATCCAGGTTGTGCTGCAGCAGACACGTTTGTCCTCCAGTGCCTGAAATAACAAGCAGAAGACATTAGTGTCAAGCGCTTCCAGCTGATGAAACATTCAGACTGGGATCCAGGGTGAAATACGATGAGGATTTCTTAAATGGAAATAGTTTTTACGCGCGTTGTAGGCAGCCTGCTATGTGTCCTGTAGTTTATGCCTCATCTGAGGGAGAGAGAAAAGGGGAGACGTTGGAAGGACACGCTCCTGGTGTTGCTCCGGGTAGCTTAGGTGAGTTGTTTTAACCTCTCTGTGATTAAGAATTTCTTCAATATAATGAAAAGGCATAGGAATTGTTAAGTGGCAGTGTAAGATATAGGCTTACTTCGTATGATACGCGCTCAGTCTTCTGCTGTCAAGTTTTCTTTATGGGTGGAGAGCACCTTCTACAGGAAATGGAGCTAATCCAAGTGAAAAACTTTGCACGTTTATTAGTCCTTTTTTGTGTTAAACAGTTCAAGCATTAGAAGGATTTAACACACTGTTTTAACCCCCAAAGATCACGTTTCATGATTCCTATAAGTGTTTATATAACCTCCAGCCACGTTCAAGTGAAATACAGTTTAAGGAGAAATGAAACCTCTTACCCAGTCTCTGAATTAAACTCTGAAAGGCAGCGCAGTAAAAGCTAAAATACCCAGGATGACCCTCCACCGTAACTCATTCCTGTCCAAAATAAGGACCAGGCTCGCTGTAATCCCCATGTGCTTCTCGCGCTCGGCAATCTCCTCCCATAAATTGATTTGTCACGGCTATCGTGGTGCAGAAATTGGACATCTTTTTGATTGAATCCAGCTCTCCGTGGTGGGCAAGCGAGCTGAGATGGCATCAGAAACGCGCCGAACCGGGGGGTTTTACAGTCATTAACGACCCAAAACCAAACCATTGCCAGGGCAGTTCAACGTGCGATGCTGCAGCAAGAGGCCAGACTCCAGCTCGGGATCCTCAGCGGGTTCAGCTGGATCCTGTTATTTAACCGAACGCCTGCCACTTGGATGCCCTGTAAACAACTTTATCAGCTCTGTTATACAACTAGGCGGCCAGACAGCAACACGTACGCTGAAAAAAGAGCTGGGTTATATGTCAGCTCCTTCCCTGCTTTTCCACGAAGCAATAAAAGCCGAGCAACAACAGCTCAGCTTCCTGCATCCCCGCTTGTAATTGTAGGAATAAACCGCCGCGGACAGCAGGTCCACTGGCTGTTCAGCCCAGCTCCTCATCTGCAAAAGTTGTTTCCAAGGACAACTAGACCTGCTGTGTAGGGTTCTGGGTAGCTAGAAAATGTGGAGATGCTGATGGGGAAAACCTTTCCTCCCTCCCTGTTACCCAGCCTGGATGTATTAACCTACTATTGCTCCTTTGAGCGCCTTGGACATTTTTCCCCTGATTTATCTTGTTGCTTAAATCTTGCGTCCGAGTACTGTGGGAGAAAATTAAAATGTGCCGCTAATCCCTGCAAGCGCACGCTGCTCCTCCTGGGGCTCCTGTGAATTTGTCGGTGCTTCAGGATGTCCGAGATGAGCCAGCGAATTTTGGGCTGGCTGAGGCAGTCGGCAGCAGGAGCAAAGGTCAGGGCTTTGGGGCCAGCTAACAAAATGATGAATCCTCACCATTTTTTGCCATGTCCAGAGGATCTGCGCTGTCTGACTCTTTTCCCTTCTGGCGTGAGGCTGAGGTTTGGCAAGGGAGAAAGTGCCCCGGTCCGGGAGGACCGCTAAGCTTTGTGCAGCGGCTGCCAAGGGAGGATGTGGAAGTTTCCTCCCAGCGCTTTGTTTCTTATTGTGTTTCTGCCTCCCGAAATTGCCAAGCACTGGCTTTTTCACATCCGGGAGAGGGGTTACATCACGGGATATTTAGGAAGAAGTAGTCAGGAATAGCTCCTCCTCTCCTTAGGCTTTGGCTTCAGGACCAGACCCCAGCTCTGTGCCGGTGCTTTGGTGGGACAAGAGGAGAGAGCATCACTCCCTGTTGACTCATTGCTGATAACTTTTAACGCAGCTTGGATTTGAAAGCTTTTAATTGCCTACCTGATGTCTGGCTGAATGAATTGTTTCACGCTGACTCCATCCCTAAAACCACTCGCCGTGAGTCAGGCCAGCCCTTTGGAGACCTCTGTTATTTTACTGGAGTGTGGGCCGTGTATCTGTTTCCTGGCTTTTCAACCCCATCAGCAAAGGTTTGGGTGTTAGCACTTGGTGATTACACAGTGAGAAACAAAATCGTTCTGTAATGTTTTTAGGCTGTGTTTTGTGAGGTCTGAGCCTTTTTCCGTGTTGTACAGAAAGGTGGGAGGAGGCGCTTGGGATTTCAGAGTTATCAGTGTCACGGGCAAGCATTCAATAGCACAAAAAGTGCTATTTTTGCAGCTTAAAGATATGTATATAGTCTGTAAACCAGACTTTTGAACAAAGCGTCACCCAGTGTGGCTAAGCTTTGCCTTTTCCACTTCTTCCTACAGGTGTTTTACGTCTCAGATCTCTTCAAGCCCAAGACAAAGACTTGCCTGCCTCCACCGCCCATCCGGAAGGAGATCCTTTCACCTGTGGACATCATTGAGCGGAATAACCATCACAACATGGTGTAGACCTTTGAGAAATTGGATGGGTGTTGTATTTTATTTTAATTTTTTTTTTTTTTTTTTTTGCGAAAAAATGACTGCTGACAGCAACTACCTGCTGCTCTCAAATCTCATCAGACAGTAGAATGTAGGGAGAGACTTTCTTGCCCGACCAGTAAAGTCTTACTCTGTGGTCTTTTCAACTTGCGACATTTGGATGAAAGGGGTGGTGGTCAACTAAGTCAAAAGCGACAATGAGAAAGGAAAAAAAAACACAAAACACAAAAGCCGAACAAACAAAGAGAGGTGCCGGAGTTCTGGATGTGCAATTGGTTTGAGTGTTCATGTTGTAGTGAACGCCAAATCGTTCATAGCCTAATGAACACTAAGGGATTTTTGGAAAGCTGGCCATCTTAGGTTGTTTTTTTTTTTTAACTATGAAGATTTCCAATGCCTGCGAGGAAAAAACCAAACAAACAACTCATGACTAAATTGTATAGCACTATATACGAGAAACAGCACTGAGTCAAGATCTGGGATGGTTTGTAAGAGTTGCTTTTTTCTCTTTTTGATACTAGTTTATTTTTTGCCTCCTCTGTTCCATACTGTGACTTAGTTTAGAAGAAGCTTGCCCAGTCAAAGATCTCCGAAGGGTCTCTGATCACACTACACACGCCTTTAACGAGCAGTCCTGAGACACGCAGTGAGGCTGAATAACTCCATCCTCCGCGCAGAGAAGCCACATTTCTTCCTCTCCGCTCGCTCCCTGGCGAGGGTTCGTCCTGCCTGAGCCCCCGGGGCGTGCGCAGCCCCCACAAATGGCCCTTCATGGAAAGAGCATCCTCCGCTTCCCGGCCATCCTCCATCCCCTTCCCCCCCCAACAAAAAATAAATCACAGCAGATTTTCTGTGCGCCCACAGGAGCTGGCGGTTCGCAAGTGGGTATCGGCGGCTCTGCCGAAGACGCGTTGGCACTACGACCCCGGGGCTGAGTCCCGGGGAAACTTTTATTCTGCAGTTTTGGGACGAGCTGCTGGGCGGCACGTCCCAGCCTGGGTGTCAGTCGGTTTGTGCATCCCCATCCTCCTCCTCCTCCTCCTCCCTTGGGCACCCCGGTGCACGCCACGGCAGGTACCAGGTCCTGTGCTCCGCTCGGTGACACCGGCGGTAAATCAGTCGTGCCTATATCCAGTGTGGTGATGATGATGATTATTTTTTTATTTTTTTTTTTGCCCGGAAACCACAGGTTCTCGGTTTGCAGCCCTTTCACAGAGCGCGTTTGCAAAGGGATCCCGCAAAGCATGCAGAACGGCCATTTGCACATCCTTCTTACAGAATCCGTCCTATCATTTCAACTATAGCAAGCTATGATGGTTTTTTTTATATATAAATATTATATAAATAATGTATAAAACCTTAAAAATTAACTATGTAAAATATTATTTCTGAAACAATTTTAGATATATCCACTATGACTATAAACTGTGTCCTGACCTGTGTTTATTTACATTTTGCTGCTTAAAAAAGCATTGAATTAATTTTTTTATAGTCAACTAAAATATTGTAGTTCTGTGGTAGTAATATTTTAATGAAAATAACTACAATTAGAGACATTTGTATAAAAAAAAAAACATATTAAATTGTCTGTATTTTTGTAATGTTCCATTTTGTAAAGAGAAGAATATTCAAAGACTTTTGTAGAATACAAAATTGAAGTTTGTATCTGCGAAATTATTGCTGTATAAATGTGCTTTTTAAATAAAAGCTCATAACACAACTAAACATCCCCGTGCGGGTTGCGTTCTGCCTTTGGGTTAGCCTTCTCCTGCCAGCAGGGGTGACTGGGGATGTCCCCTTGGGATTTGATACGTGAGGGTAAACATCTGGATAAAAAGGGACCTGATGCCACTTCTGATGGGCATCCCACCAGCTCCTGGCTGGGGAGGGTGTGATGGGGACACGCGTGGGTTTTCATTGAACTGCTCTTGGCTAGGCCTGGTCTTCGAGCAAATCCCTTTTTATTGAGGGCATCCCTCTTTCTTTAGCAATATTAGGAGCTTTAAAGAAATATTATTGAAATAAAATAGAGTCTGAAGAGCTGCGTTCCGGCTGGCGGGTATCCTGGACGGCCTCCGCCTGGGAACGCTCGCCACTACGCTCTGCACCAACACCTTTTCCGTGAAAAACAGACACTTTGCAGCTGAACGAAAAACTTGCAGCTCACTGGGTTGCGAAGACATGGGTGGAAGGGGAAAAGAAGAAAGGAAAAAAAAAAAAACCCCACAAAAACCTGTGCTCAGATGCCCACATGTGCTCAGATACCCGCATGTACACACTCACAAGGCAGCCTTGGATTTTTTTTTTTTTTTTTTTTACTATTATTATTTTATTTTTTTTCTTCCTCCTACAGAAGAAAACGAACTTCTCGGTGGTGACACACGGTCAGAGCTGCGTTTCGGCCACTCCTTGGGTGAACCGCATCAGCGAGATAACGCGGCACAGAGATGATTTGCAAGAATGCATGACAGGAAGCAAATACCACATCAAACTGCAAATAAGTAGCAGGTGGAAATTAAGCAGGCAGAACTCAGCTAGCACTTGCTATTATTATCCTAATTAGCAGTAATATTTTATTGCGTGTGGAAAAAACTTTGTAAACCCGCACCTGTCCTAAGTGCGAAGGGAGTTTTCATGGTGCCGCCTGTGATTTGAAAGCGTCTGGGGGTTGAGCGTGTTGTCGAGGCGAGACTTTAGCTGCGGGGCTATGTCCTTGAGGACAAATCCTCAGTTTATCTCCATAAATACGGTGCCTGGGTGTAAGTAACCTGGGTGGGAGGAGGAAACCCCGCGTCTGCCCGGGGACCCCGTCACGTGCGGGGCTGGCTGGGGTGCAGCAAAGTGCTGGGCTGAGAAAAGTGTTTGCTTTGCATCTTAACCCCCGGCGACTCGGAAGAAAACAGGAATACAGATGTCTGGGTGAAAGAGGAGGGCTTGGAGAAGTGTCAAGAGGGGAAACAGCCCGGGAGGCGATAAGAGCCGGTGGCTGCGGGGCCGGCGAGTGGTGGGACCTCGCTCAGGATGTGCGGGTCAGGTGGGGGAGAGGGAGAAAAGGCCACGGAGAAATTCGTGGAAGGCAACAGGCTTGAACGTCGCAGCGCGGGGCTGAGCATCAGCAGTGCCAAGTCCTATTTCTGGCTGAGCGATGGTTTTAGCGCCGACGTTTCCTCCTCCCCTTCCCATCCGCCTCCCCTGTGCTGTCCGGTCCCATCCGCGCCCCCGGGGTTGGGGGAGTAAGGGCAGCTTTGCACGGCAGCCCATGCCCACCCACGGAGGGGCAGCTTTGCCGGGGGTCCCCCCTGCCCACTGCTGGGGAAATAAGTTATAGGGGAGGGATAATTGCGGGAGCCATGGAGAGGAGAAGGCGATAGGTGGTGGCATAGTCCACAGAGACCTTTCTAGGTTAGCGGAGCGTGGAGTAAATGTTTAGATGCTACAGGAGGAATGAGCACCGATATTAAATGAGCATTGCGATGAAAGCCCATAAAGAAGTGAAAGCCAAAGGTGCAGGGGTGTAGGTACCGCAAGCCGTGAGCAAGGTGATGGGGCCTATCAATTGCCATCTCTTCCTGGAGGGCAGGAAGGAAGTGAGAGAGAAATGGGTGAAATGGAAAAAAACCAAACCCAAGCCCGTACGAGCGCTACAGTCCTGAAGCAACCGCTTCGGTCCCCGAGCAGCATCTGCATGTGCCTGCTGGAGCGTGCACCTTGCGCCGCTGTGACGTAGATCCTTCACGCAAGCGCCCATCAGCGGGGATGGTGGTCAGCCAGGGGACCCTGGGGCTCTCTGCAGCTATCCCAGCAAGGGAGACAGATGAAGAAACTCAGATGCGTTCATGCAAACAAGGCAAACAAGGCACGTTGCTGGAGCCCGAGGCTGGATGCTGGTTGTGGCCTTTAGTGCTGCAAAATTTGGGCTCTGCTCCTGCCGATGCTAATCGGAGGTTGTGGAGCACCCAGTGCAGCATCTGCCTTTGATGCTGGGGCCTGGCTGGGAGATCCTTTCTGCAGAAGGGGCAGAACCCGGTCAAACCTGTCTTTTTTTGCACAGAGACCGGTTCAGCGTGTTTTCGCAGGCAGGGGTTCGTGCGTGCACCTGACTGCCATGGGAGCAGGTCTTTTGTTCCAGGGTAAGAAAGGTTTACGCAAGCCCCAGGTTCGGCTGTTTCGGTGTACCTAAAGAGCTTCACTCAGCAAGAATGCTTGGCAGCTTTCAGAGGCTGAAGCTGTTGTACTTCTGCTCAATGATTTTCAGATATGAAGTTCTCAATCGAGGGAGGGGGAGGGAGGAGATTCAGCCCGCAAGCCAAGACCTGTTTTTCTCATGCTCCGAGCCTGCCTTGTTTTGGGTGTCCATCCAAAGTTTTCATCCAGCTGTTTGTAAAGATAAAACTAGCACCCAGCCCTGGAGCCAGAGGACATCTTGGGCTGGATCCTGCAGTGCTGGAGGGCTGATGTCAAGCCCATGTCCATGGTTGGGGTGCAGCACGGCCGTCCCTGGAGCCAGCACCCCATATCATCCCCCATATCCCATATCCTGTGCAACCTGCTCTGGGTGACCCTGGTCTGGCAGGGGGTTGGACTAGATGATCTCCAGAGGTCCCTTCCAACCCTATGGTTCTATGATTCTACGATTCTACGATCAGCTGCATTTCTTCCCCCCCCGCCCCGGCCCCGGCTCGTCCCTCTCTCTTGACACACCCTCAGCCTTCATCCACTGCTCTCCTCCCAAAAGGCAAGCGATTCCTACCTTCTGTTTATCTTTACCTCTGGAGACCAGATCAGAGGTTCAGATTTTATGAATGAAGTGAATCACTTGGCTCCTGGCTTCTGTAAACACAGTCCATAGACTGCCCACAGCCCTGGACCACTGCCCGTCTCCTCCACGCTTTCCTGCGCTTGTCCCCTGGGTGCTGGATGGTGGTCCTGGCACAACCCCGATGGCCAACTGCTTGCCTTACCAAGCTACATCAAGGTTGAACAGAAGCTGTCACCTCCACCGAAGGAAGCAGGCGGTAGAAAACAACCTCCTGTTGACTCAGCGGAGGGAAAACAACACGCAAACCAACTCCAAAACCCAACAACTTTCAATTATCACCTTTGCACGCCACCCCCACTGGCACCAGCCGGCGCGGGAGTGCCTGCGTTAGCTTGTCTTGAGTTTCCTCGGGGCACAGACTACACCTATATATATACATGTGTGTGTGTGCAGATAATAGTCATCAGACTGGTTGTGATGAATCCCCGCCCCATCCTATCTGTAGCTAGAAGGGAGCGAAGTCACCGGGAAAATCTCCCAGTTTCCTTAGAAAGTCTCGTTCTGTGAGTTCCTGCCCTGCTCCAGAGCCGCCGACTGCCGCCGCGGCCGTAGCTCGCAGGCAACGCTGCTTTTAATATATAGTGGCGTAGCCTTGCGTAGCATTTAATTTTTGTCTTTAACCCAGAAAATAACCGTCTTGGCTCTTCTTTTTATTTTTGTTGTTGTTGTTTATCTCTCATCAGGTGACTCTCAGCACTGTGTTTTGGGTCACGTGAGGCGCGAGGCTGCCAGCTAATTCACCGCTGGTGGCAAAGGCATCGGCATCTGCGGGGTTTAAAGGCATGAACTCCGCAGGGTTTGATCTCGCTTTGTGCGAAGGGTTCATAACCAGCAGGAACAATGGGCTGTGATTTAAGAAAAACACCTTTTAGTGTTTCCACGTGTCAGCAGAAAGTTGAGAAAAAGAACTACCAAAACGCCAAAATATGTGTACACGCACACATCTACGGATGGGAGAAACGGGGATTGAGGGGAATTAGCCTCCTCCTGAAGTCTTTGAAGTGATTAAAACTATAGCAAAACTTGAAATAATGTGACTTCTCCTTCCCACCTGAAAAATGAATAAAATGCAACAAAGCCATCACCCAGTTTGTACAGGAACTGGTGTGAAAAGCCTGGCTTTCCAGCCGCGCTTTGACATCTCCATTTCCAGGTGTGTGGCGTGAGTGTGTGCGAGCTGAGGTCAGCCTTAGATATAAATTAAATAAAGGAGCGTTTAATTCGTGCTGGGATGATCTTTCCCCCGAAGAAACATCATGAATGGAGTAGGAAGATGGGTGCTGTTTTAATAAGGAACTCAGAAATAAAATCCAAAAAATAAAAATAAAAATAAAATAGAATAATAAAATAGAATAAAATAAAATAGAATGATATAAAACAAAACAACACAAAATAAAACAAAATAAAACAAAATAAGAAAATACAATGAAATCAGAAAAGAAAATAAAGAAATGAAATCTAAAAAAGAAAATAGACCCTCTTTTTATCCGAAGGAGGAAGGGAGCCAGATCTCCCGTGAGCGCCAGCATTTCCAAGGGAGCTGCCTTCTGCACAAGTGCATAATTTGCTTATTTTCAAAGAAATTTTAGTGATGTCGAAGGCAAATGAACAACATTGCTTCAGCCTCCCAGGGCTTGTCTGAACAGGAAAAGTTGTTAATGATTAATATGAGGTAAAATTTTAATCCATTTCATTAAACTGTGTAGATACTCTTAGTTCAGTTTTAAGCAGGATTAGTCCTGTTTACCTCAAGTCAAGTAAGCACAAGTATAACTTCAACTGATATAAGCCTTGCTTAAATTAAAGGAAGAATAGCTCCCAAGGGTTGGGGGGGGAAAAAGCCCGTTGAAGCTTTTTTAAAGGACAAAAATTGGGGCTTGCTTTGATTTTTTTTTTCTTTACAAAGTATTGCTTTCCATGGGAAAATAATGAAAACGAGAAAAAGTCTATGAAAGTTTTGCTTGTAAGCGATGAGAGGATTGCAGCTGGAAAAACACTGCTGAATTCAAGAGAGGTAACTCTTTTCAGCAGAGCCAGCCTAAGCGTCCCCTTGAATGGCTGCGGAGCGCGGCCGGGCTGGTTAGACACGGCCCTGTCAGCTCACCCATTTCTAAGAGTCACCAACACCGACCGTAAACAAATGAATCAACGCCGAGGCCAGCGGGACGTTCCATCCCTCGCTCCGAAAACATCCAGCAGCTCTCGCGTTTCACCTTGTAGCCCGTGACTAAGGTACTGCATGGCCTTTAGAAAGACAGCCAGGCTTGATGTAAAGGTGCCAAATTATATCGGATTTACCACATCCCTTGGCCAGTCGTCCCACCGGCTCGTTGGCCTCGCTGTTAAAAGTGTGTTGTTAATACTTCCCTTGTTTTCCATTACTAACTGCTTCTGTGTTCCCATGCCCCACATCCCTTTGCTTTTATTATCCAAAAAAGCTCGCTCTTATTAAATCATGCCGCTTTCCCATAGATGAATCCCCTGGTTAACTTTTCGTGGGATTTGCTCATAAAAAATTCCTTCTAAATTTAAAGCTTTCTCACTTTTTGCTCAGGTTTTTGCTTCCCCTACCAGAATGTGAGGCTGCAAGTTAACACAAAATCAGCGGGGAAGGGACTAGCTGGGGAGCAATTTTCCTTTGTACGAGCAATTAGGTGGGAGCACCTTCTGCTTGTAGGTCAGATTTAATCTGATGGTCTCCAAGAGGAGAGACTCCTTATCAGGTCTTAACCCCTCCACCTTCCAGGCCCTGGGAGAATAGCGACTTGACACCGTTCGCCCTCTTTCATACCTTCTTCAGTCAGGCACCTTATCTGCTAGACCTCAGGGTACTTCTGAAAAACAGATAACCCTCTCTCGTGGGGTTGTCCGTAGCTGCAGAAGATGCTTCCTTTCAAAATGAGCATTAATGACTTCCGTGCCAATGTGTACGATGCGTTTCTTCAAGCAACTTTGATGGGTGGGCAGCATTTCTGAGCTTGGAGGGTAAGTCACTTACTCACTTTGTACTTGGTATAAATCGGGTGAGATGCTGTTAGGCATGTGAACTGGGCCACCATGAGCTAAGGTACATATGACAAAAGTCTTAGAGTTTTGGAGATGACTCCTTGGGGTGATGTGAAGCCTGGAGGGTTAAGAAGTCTTGGAAAGACGGTTTTGTCGTGGACTGACAATCCACGTCCACGTTGATGACAATCCATGACACTCGCGTCAATCCATGTGTCTTAAAATTCACACAGCACAACTTTCTATAATCATTTCAGCTTTCCAAAGGAGCTACAAAGGAACCAGGAGTTACCTCTCTGCTAAATTCTTGCTCTGCAGCTGACATACCGGCAGAGCCAGGGCAAAGCCGAATGCACATTTGACCTCGCTGAAAGCCAACACCAGCGCAGTGGGTTGATAACGGATAACTGCACAGACACCAGCGAACGTGAGCTGAACAAAAGGCTGCAGAAGACTTTCCACCCACCGTATGCTAAGAGGCCAGAGGGGCGAGGGGAGGGATGCTAGGCAGAGGGTTACGTCTCCAGTCTTATTTATTAAGGACAAAATATTCAAATTAACTGGGTGCCTGCTCCTTGTCTGAACCGGCACTGAAAACAGGAAGGCAATTGCCATTCTAAGCTCTTGCAGGAAGATTTGAATAAAGAAGGCGAGCTTACTGCAGGCGTTAAGCCATGCATGTCTTATCTTGCAATGAAGGGAGCAGTTGCCCGCGGAAGTGGGCCAGGCGAGGCACCCAGCAGGTGGATTAACTGTTCAGAGGACAGAGCACGGAAAGTAGCTTTCTTGCAGAGCAGGTCTCCATACAAATAAATACGAGGCAGCACGGATTAGTGCTTTAAGCTAATGAACCACCCGTCAGACCTCTCTGGGAGAAGATATTAGCACATAGCGGTACAGCCTTCGACAGGCTGGCACCTCTGCAAGGAGCCAGAGGGTTCGGTAGAGAACAGGCTGCCCGTAGCCAACCTCCCAAAATACACATTGTGCTTTAATGGAAACCTAACACAAACATTTCCAGCGCAGGACCTGTAATGAGCTTCCAGTTTGCCTCAGGAGGTTTTCTCCCAATTTGGTTATATTTATGAGCAGCTATTTTTGCTTAAGTACAGAAGGGAAAAAAGTCGCACGGAATGAGCTCCTCTTGCCCTTGCACCCCCACTGCAACGGGGAAGGGGGGACCTTTTTGGGGTGGTTCATGTCACATCAGCAGCTGTGCTTTATTTTTTGTTCTGGGGGAAAATACATCCATTTTTGCGGAAGAAAAAAGCCAGGCGATCAAGGGTTTTATTAAACAGAAAATGAGCTTAAGAACACAGAGAGGCAAAACTAGTGGTATGGTACCCAGGTAGACAGGAGCGGGATGGGATTGGGGCATGGAGATGGCTTTGGCTCTAAAGCAGTCACCCTTCTCTGCCCATGCAAAACCTTCCGTGGTTGGGTTTAGGTACTCCAGGAACCTGAGGTGGGTGTCAGGAGTCAGAAGGGAAGTGTACCCTTAAGGGACATCTGTGTGGTATTTCCCCCTGTCTACCCTACCAGCCAAGGTAGGTCACTTTATGGAGAGGAAGCTGATCTGCTGGTATTTCTAGTTACCAAAAATATTTGGGTTTTCTCCTAGCCATTCCTCACTTCATTGAGGCAGTTTTGAGTTTGGGGGTTCCCTTGAGAAGTTCCAATATTTTACTGTGTATTTTCCTTCTGAATTGAGACAGAAAGTCAAAATATTAACTTTTTTTTTTTTTTTTTCATGGAATGGGAAATTCCAAGCAATCCCCATTAGGAAATATTAAACATTTTTGTTCAAGTCTATTTGCCCATCTACAGTGCAGCCCCACAGAGTTGCAGACGTCAAGCACAAAAGAAGCGTCCTTGACTCCAATATCACTTACAACCTCAAAGCATTCGAGGCGTGTGTTTTTCTTCTCTTTAGTACTTCAAGACGCGGTACAAGCAGCAAAAGAAGATTCATTATTTTTAAGTCAGCGTAGTGGAAAGGCTTGCTCTTGGCCAGCCCACCGGCTGGGGTAGAAGAAGTGTGGTGAGATAAGCTCTTGTTCACCGAGGCAGCATCTGTGCAAGTGCATTTGCTTACCAACCTGTGAGATATTGCCTGGAGCCTTGCTCCTGAGCTCAGTAAAACTCAGTCCTCCTGGCATAGCTGCTGGGTTTGTTAGAGGTTCCCTGTCTCCATCCCCCGGAGGTGTACAGGCACCCTGAGCTAATCACTCCTAAGGGCTTAGCAGATGCTAGGAATGATCGTAGAATCATAGGACAGTTTGGGTTAGAAGGGACCTTAAAGACCATCAGGTTCCACCCCCCTGCCCTCGGCAGGGACACCTCCCACCAGACCAGGCGGCTCAAAGCCCCATCCAGCCTGGCCTTGAACCCCTCCAGGGATGGGGCAGCCACAGCTTCTCTGGGCAACCTGGGCCAGGGGCTCACCACCCTCACAGGGAAGAATTTCTTCCCAATATCTAACCTAAATCTCCCCTCTTCCAGTTTGAAACCATTACCCGTGGTCCTATTGCTCCACTCCCTGTGCTAAACCCTCCTGGGAAGGTGATATTTGTTGTAACAACCAATTTCCTCTCCCTAGAGCAATGCTGGGAGGTAAAGTGGAAGTTAAGATGGCAGCGATAATGAAGCGATGGGGATTAAAGTGACTCCAGTGATACAAGTCGCCCAGCTCTGGTTTCCCGTGCAGTATGCCGTGCGGCACCTGCCGAGCACCTAAAGGTCTCTGCGAATCTCGGTGTTGCTCTGGGAGGTTATTTCGCTGCTCTGCTCCTGCAGATTTTGGCAGGAGCTGGTGCTAACTGGGAGCAAGGGGTCTAAATAACCTTTTATGTAAGGGCCCCGAGTCCTGAGCGTGAGCCCTGCACGCTGCTCCCACGCTCCGCTACCGATACACTGCGCCTGCCATAAATAGCACGAGTCATATAACGCTTAATCGGCATAAACCCATCATAATTAGATAAAAGTCGAGCAAAATGTCCTTCGCCTCCTGTAACTAACTGAGGCCAGAGTCAAAATAAGTGCCAGCAGAGAGAGCGTGTTCTTACAGCGGCGGGATTTCCAGGAATGCTGCTTTTCTTACCGAAAAATCTCTGTTGTCCGAATGCGCTCGGCATTTGAGCAAACAGGGGCTAAGCCGAAGTGAGAACTAACTGCAGGGCTCGGCAGCACATGTTTCACATTAACGAGCTGTTTGAGGGGCCTACGTGGCTTAGTGGATAAATCGTCGGGTTTGTCCCCTTGCAGCTCGCAAGTCCAGAATAGCCCGTGGTCCTCAAGGAGAAAAAACTCAGCCTAAGCTCAGTAGTTTCCATCGCAGAGGTTGTGCTCTGGCGAGAAACAGCCCGTGCACAGGCCAGGTCTGTGGGCTTGGCCCACGGGAAACCCCAACCCCACCTTACGTGGGACCTTGGGAGCGGTTGCAGGATGTGACTGTCTCAGTCCTGCCACTCACAGCCCATCCACGGGTCTCCTCCGGCCTCGGGAGCAAGCACTCTCTACTGCTGAAACATGGGAAAAGCGATGAAAACAGTGATGAAACACCAGCCCAAGGATCTAGCACACAAATAGCAAAGGAAGGAGAGATAAATGCTACGATAGTCTTTAAATATCCGCGGAGGAAACCAGCCAGGAGCCAGTTTGGCTACAGGGGGGGTGGGCTGGAAGCTAATGACAGATGATCCCGATATTCCCGAGTGGCGAAGTGGATTTCTAACCACCGTTTTCACAAAAAAGAAGCCGAATGTCACATCCTAGAGATCGCGTTCGTTTTCTTGGGCGGAAAAGGACTGTTAAAAGCCTCTAATAGCTCCTATTCAGGCAATCGTGATTATAAGAAGCTGGGAGGAAGCCGGGCTTGATGTATGAGATGCCAAAGACTTGAACGTGGTAAACAAGGCGAATATTTGTTTTGACAGCGCGCTCAGTACACAGGAAACATCAAGCAATAAGAGGGACGACTCTGCACAGGAGTTCCCAGTCCTATATTTAAGAGCAAATCAAACGAAGGGAGGACCCTGCAAATTATAGACATCTACAAATAACCCCAGACCTTTTGTCTCAGTTGTGGGAAGATCCTGAGGACACCGATAACAGAGGCGGCATTGCACAACGCTGGGAAACAGGGGGCCTGGTGGTGTGTCCACTCCGCCCGGGATCTTGGCTCTAACTCCGGCTACAGGCTGGAGGGGAAGGTGGGGAGAGCCCAGGAGAGGATAATTATGGAATAACCTGTTGATGGAGGAAGTGGCTTCCCAACCTCTCTTTACTTAGGGCTCGAGTTCTGCTCAAAAGCAGGAAGATTTATAGCCCTCCCCACGGTTGTGTTGTTTTCTCCTTCTGGCCAGATTAGTTTAATAAATGAGAGGTAGGAAAAAACCTGCTGAAAAGCAAAGCCCCTACAGCGATGCTGTGTCATATCACTAAATAAGGGGACTTTTTACTTAAGAGGAGTTGTTTGACCCATAATTACAGCTAAGCTCCCATTTGGAAAATGGCTTTCAGTCTATAGGGGCTTCTCCTGTAATTTTAACAGGATGCAGCATTCAAATACTCACCTTCTATTTTCGAGGGCAGCGTAAAGTGATAATATAATATTAAATAGCAGCTGTTTTTCAGGCTGGAAGGGGCTCTTCATTGCTTTGTTATTCTACTATACACACAGGCTCTTTCTGAAATTAAATACTCTCTGTAAATGTCAAATAGTATTTGGTTCTCATTCCTGAGGTCTGCACACAATTCATTGTAGCAAAACATCGGCTGAAAACTAACCCGACTTGTATGACAGAATGAGTATTGACTGGGAATTTCCAAACCCCAGCGTCACTGGGGCAGCTGGAGCTCAGAAGATTATCAAAGGCAAAGATATCGCGGTGCCCTGAAACATGGGTTAACCATGCTTGCAATATTTACTGTCCCCCAAGACTGGATCGGGTATACTGAGAATGCGTGTTCAAACATGTTGCCTCATCACCATTTCGATCTAAACCAATTATGAATCTATAAACCAGCTCCGAGGTCACCAGGCGGCTTCTTTGGTGATAATAATAACTACGTTCCTTGCCTTTAGACTGCATTTTTCACTTGTAGATCACAGGAGACCTCATCAAAGCAGGCAGCAATCACCGCTTCCCATTATTACCAGCAGAGAAAATGAGGTGCAGGGAAGGTAAACACCTTGTTTGTCCCAAACTAGAGGTCAGGTGAGGGGGGGGGGGCAGCAATTAGGAGCCTCATGAGACCTTATTCCAAGGACAAGCCGTAGCTACCGACCTGCTCCCCAAAATGGAGTAGCACGAGATTGCCCAAAATCTTATGGCGAGGAGACAGCTGGGAAGTTTCCGATGAACCACTTCTGCTTCGTTCTTTATTTTTTTCTTTGCTTTCTTCAAAAAGAAACATTTCACGGGAAGCAGCTAACAAAACTTTCCTGAAGAAAGGTTGCTTGACATCATAAGGTACTTTGTGGTGCAAAAATGTGTGTTTTTAGCCACAAAGGCCCTCGACAGAGATGTGGGAACCCCAGACCTGTGTCAGACCTTCATGGCCAAATCTCCCTGCCCCGATGAGCTTCTGGTCACGGCCTCACCAGCATGGTGGAGCTGGTCCGGGACGCTCACAAACGCATGGTTCATCCAGCCAAAATACATATCACCTAGCCATCTTGCATGCCGACAGACTTGTACTTTAACGATTTCTCGATAAAGTATTTAAAATGCTTATATCCCCCGATGTCTGGATTGTGACCAGTTGTGGGACAAGACACGAGCTCTCTCTTCCTATCTGAAAGCTTTGAAAGGTGTTGGTCTCACATCCACTTCCCGGAGAGCAGGGCTAAGTTTTGATGCCTCAGCAAATTTTTCCGCCTGTCCTCATGTGGGAAATTTCCTGCCCACATTTAAGCCTTGCGCTGGCTCTTTCTGCTGTCACTCCCTCTAGCAAGAGAGTTGCAAAAAAAGAGAGTAAAACCAAAAAAAGACGAGCCTCTAACAATGTCCTCTGCTTTATACTCTTAAGACAGACATTGATATTGCGTTTTCCAATTGCACATTTTCATTTCACGTCGCTTTTAATCTCCAGTTCCACTCCAAAACTGAGGTCTGGGAAAAACAGCAATTTTTTTTTTTTTTTAATACGAAATGTCGCCTTCTTGAAAAGAAAAAACCAACCAAACCCAAAAAACCTCCTCTTGATTCTTTCTGAGCACTTCTTCAATACTTGAACTGGAGTGGTTTATGGCGCATAAAGTCATTTGTGTTTTGCATTCAGCAATGCTTTGGGCTGTTGCCTGCAGTTGTGCAAAGTTTCAGCAAAAATAACCCAGTGAGAGTTATTTCAGTTTTTGATTCACATTTCGGTGTCAGCAAGGAACTGAGATCTCAAAGATGGAAAGAAGTTATTTCTCATAATTTTGCAAGTCTACACTTCATTTAATAGTTGTCTGAATCAACTCCACGAAAGCTTTTATTGCTATTATTGTCCTGGCCTCCTTCACTAGAGCAGGCGTATCCCCTAAGACATGAGGAGTTTGCAAATTAGGGACGAAAGAAAGACTGGCATGCCAGGTTCTTTTGTATACAAAGGTGCACTTTGCAACTGTAATTTTTTTTAGGTTGGTTTCTATTCATTGAGTTTTGCATTTGAGGAGACGCTGGTTCACAACAAAAGCCAAATTATCAGCTCTGTTGAGCTCTGTGCTTCGCACTGCTTTGATTTTCTTTTTTTCCCCCCAAAACCGCCGGCCCACTGCAAGGCGAACAGTTGCAGACTCACAAACTCAAACCAAAATCCCGAACTGAAGACTGAACCCCCTCGAGTCCTGCAGAAGCAACAGAGCATTTTATTGAGAGGCGGAACAGCAGTTATTCGGGGGGCCAGGGCTGTGCTTGCTGGCGGCTCCCAGGACAGATTTGTGTCTCCACCGAGTTTTGTGCAGGACTCGCCAAGTTTCATGTCCCCAGCGAACCCGAAATGTGTGTTGTTTTCTGGTTTACACGACTCCCAAAGGCAGAGGGAGGAATTAAATCCCACCCTGAGTGGGGCTGCTCGCCCTCAGCGAAGGAGGATTCGGCATGGAGGTGTTAATGTGCCTAATAAAATCATCACGGCGGGAAAGTGTCGGGAGTCTCTTTTCCGATGGAGCCCATCTAAATACCAGTCCACCATGACAGCACATGTTTTAGGCTATAAAAAACTAGCAAAGAGAAGGATCTTTGCATTGACTTCACTTCCCAAAATGAATTCCCTCCATGGCTGAATTCTGGGATGGCTCGGGAGCTGGGGTGGGAGCATCAGCAGCACCCAAGGAGCCAGTGTCAAAGCCGGAGGAGAGCACACTCTCATGCAAAGCAACCGCCAAGTACTTTCGGATCTGATATGGAGGGAGAAAATGGAAGAGGAGCCAGATTTCCTTGGGAGATAGGGATGGCAGGTCTGGGAGGCGAAGGCTCTCTGACTTGGCAAGTGACTGCCACCCCCAGAGGATGCGGCAAAGCGAAGTCCCCCGATAGCCGCCTGCCGTCAAGCGGCACCGCAAACCCTCCTCCGCTTCCAAGGAGATAAAACCAGTCTGCGGACGTCGTACGTTTAAGCTGATTTAGATACAGCTGGCGTGCTGGGAGCTGAAGGTAATTTATTTCTCTTGGCTGATGACCCGCTCCCTTCGAGGGCTGCGTTTTCCAAGCGCTCTCTCCTTGGCCGCAACATTTGTACCTCTGACAATTATTGTTATTTTAATATTAGGCTAAGAGCTAGTGCATTAGGCTAATATATTAAGCTGGTAGCCTGTAGACTCTTTCGTGAGCCTGTTTTGGTGACACACTAAGGAGATTTTATAGATAGGCTGCTCAAACCCAGCTCAACCCCAGTCTGGCATTTAACTGCGGCTTGCAGAATATAATGGCTGAATGCATTTAGCCCATGCCCACAATAACTCTCTTTGACTGCAAAAGAAGTTCCAATAAACATGTCATTCCGATGCGAATGTATTCCAGTAAAAATTAGTGAGCTGATGCTATGAATAACCTGCAGAGCTCTAGTGTAGTTTCAATTGCCCTCCCATCAGACGGGACCGAGCTGATTAACACCAGATCAGCCATGATATTTATATTGCTCGGTTCATGGTGTGTCATAAGCAAATGCAAAATTGCATACTGTATTGTAACAGCAGGGATGGGAAGAGCCACGTAATGAGCTGGTTTTATAGTGAGAAACAAATGGGATTGTAACACAACCCTGGAAACAAGGGATTGCTTCCAAGCAGGGCGAGGGAATGGGACAGTGGCGTGTGAGAGCAGCGCCGAGATTGACTCTTGGGTTAAATCAAGTAATTTATGTAAACAGAGGTGTTGGGTGGGGTTTTTTTTTTGGGTTTTTTTTTTTTTGTTGTTTTTCTTGCAGAAGCTTTGTGTGATATAGCAAGGATTTGAATAAATGCCGTGAACAACGTATTCCCAAAGCTGGCCAGCTTGGGAGAGCATTTTATAAAGTTAATTTTTTTTTGTCCGTTTCTGCTAAAATTAACCACTTCGCAAGTTTTTCTGTTATCCCTTCTCCGCTCCCTCCTGAGTTTGTTAATAACGGGGTTCCCTCCTGTGAATCTGCCCCTCTAACCAGCGAGTCCCTCCCCGACCTGCGGCCCCTTTCCACCCAGTGCTGTTTTGTAAGATCTCTTGTCACCACGGCTCTGCGAAGACTTAGGCGTGTAATGGGAAACATGTGTCTATCCCTGGCGCTTGCAATCTTACCCCGAGGAGCTCCGGCGAGGGCTGAAATGGGAGCGCTCTCGGCGGAGACAGGGAGCTGACGGGGGGAAAAGCTCGGAGCCAGAGACGGCAACTTGGGTGTTTTTTGTTTGCTCTCCGAAGCGCGGGATCTCACACAATAACGACAGCAGCAAACGGCAGTTTCTGCCGCGGAGGTAGGGGGGACGTTGGGCAATAGCGCTCATGACAAGCAGCCCAGACAAAAGGGAGCGAGGGGGAAATAAATGGCTTTTTAGAAGATGGCAAAAGCAAAATGATGGGAAAACAACCCCCAGATGGGAGCCTCGGCCCATTTTCCTCCACCACATTTTCCTGAGCAAGAGAAAAAGGAGGAAGAAGCTGAAGAAGATGCAGAGAAGTTGGGGAATCATCGGGATTTTAAAATTATTTTTCGTCGTTCATCACCATCAAAAAGAAAAGCGGTCATCACAATACTGCATGCATGATATATGACATATAATATGCCTAATATATATGAGATAACATTGTTATTCCTTCTGGATGCTGTAATCTGTAGTCTTCTGGGCAAGGGCGATCCCGTAAAGAAATCTGTGCACTGCACAAGGACACCAGGCTGCCGATAAAACCTGCTCACCTCTTTACTTTGTAAATCTGCAATCTGAGCTAACTGAAGATGTCCCTGCTGACTGCAGGGGGGGTTGGGCTAGATGACCTTTACAGGTCCCTTCCAACCCCACACATTCTATGATTCTGTGATTCTGGGGTACCGGGTGGTCGGAGCTTCTCGAGCTGCTGATCAGAACAAAAATACAGTCCAGAGCAACGAGGACCCAGACCCAATTGCCTTTGTCTAAACTCTGAGTGTGACTTGGCCTCATCTGGGATCAAACACTGGAATAACAAAGCTTGCAGGATCTGGACGGTGTCTGACAGCCAGTGCTTCTGGGTTTCCAACAGCCAATTTCATTCTGAGGGGGGAAAAAAAAAAAAAAAAATTAAAAAAATCGGGCTAAGGCTGAGGCACGTTGTTGTTTCCTCGCGAGTTCACTTGCAAAGGTCACTGCTCCTCTCCCCCTACCCCGGTGTCTCTCTCTCTGCAACTCTTTTGTTTGTGCAAGGCTTCAGGAATTAAAACCTCATTTCAAGGGTTACGGGTAGACCACAGCAGCGATACATTGCGCTGATTATCAGCAGCAGGCGAGCTTTTCCCCGTCAGCTCTTTAGCCGCAGTAGTGTGAAAAATCTATATGGCTTATGCTGATTTTTTCCCGCCTGTGAATTTTTTTTTCTAGCTAACAGGGACTCCATTGCATTAGCGGAACAGACTTACCATGATAAATGACATAGGATTCCATTGTTGCAGGGAATTGCCAGCACCTCAGCAGTAATAGAAAGAGAAGAAAAAAAAAAAAAGATAAATAGATAAATAACTGCAAGATAGCTGGGAGTGCAGTGGGAAGAGAAAGGGCCCTGGTGGGGAAGCAGATGGATGTCTTCCTCAGGTGAAAAGATTCATTTATGGAGATAGCACTCTGGGAAATCTTTGTATGAAAGAGCCAAGCTATAGGAAAGTAGCTGTCTTCATGGAAAAAGTGGGGGTTTAGGGGTTCCTAGGGGGTTAAGTTTTCTAGATATAGAGTCCATTTGTTGGTGCAATGATGGGAACACCCTTTTCAGAAGCAAACGGCAATTTTCGTTGGCCTAATTTCCGGGTAGATAGGTGGAGGAACCTTGGAAGGTGCTGCATTTCCCAGAAGCAGCTGGTACCTCTCCTGGGAAAGTCAGGCGTCTTGCAGCAGGACCCCTGAAAACTGAGGGAGCCCCAAATTGCTCAGTGCTTTTGCAAACAGGCACATCATTGATTAAAGGCCTGGCAGGTATGTTATCTTCTCTGCCCTCTTGCATAACAGGGGCTAGATAATTAAGTTTTATAATCTTCGCGTCAAGCCTGTAATTCTCTGATCGCGTTAGAGTATGTCTTTGAGAAAAAGCCCCAATCTAAATGCCCCTGAGAAGCATCTTGCCTCCCTGAGCAGTCTTCACAGTCGCCCATCAGAAGGGCTTACGACTAGAAACGGCTGAACGTTTCCACCTCCCATTCAGCCTGATCTTATCTGGGTTGAGCTTCCAGCCCTGGCACCGTCTCTTGTTGGCTGAATAAAAGACAGATTTGCCACCAGCAACCCTTTCCCTGCGATCACCTTTCCAGCTGCGATGGAGCCACCTCTTACCCTCCTCCTTGGGGAGCTCAATGGGTCGAACTTCTGAGATGTTCACCCCAGCCAGGTTTTCAAACGTCATTTTTCCAGCGTGCTTTCCTAAACCCTCAATAATTCCCCGACATCCTCTCCAAAGTCTGGCCTCCGCACCAAGCCCGAGCCAGGCACGTTCCCAGCTGCGTTACGCACAGTAGCAGCGACACTTGCCTGCTGGTAATGCCAGCCTCTGCCTCTCTTTTATTTCTCTATATCATTATGTTGATGTAATAAATATGCAGAGGAGCTCCGGGCACCAGCCGTTTCCTTTGTTTGAAACGCTCTACCACGTTCTCCCAACTGGATATTATCGTATGATTATATACATGCCAGAGAAATAGCTCCCGATGTCAGCGCTGCTTTTATACTGCATCTCTGCCTCCTCGTATTCCCCTTTGCCTTTCCCATCCCACATTCACACGCTCCCATTCCACGGCTAGCCTATATTTTACTCCTTCTGTTCTTGCTGCAGCTTCTCTCGGTAAGGGAAGTCTTGATTATACGTTATGGCCAAATGACTTAAATCATAGAAAAAAAAAAAAATGAACACAGAGGAGGTCAAAATGAAGTCAGAACCCTCTGGTCAGGAGGCAGGTCCTTGCCGAGAGCCAGCGGGCACCTTCTCTCGCTCTGCACGCCCGTAAGGGCTTAACCTCCATCCAAGGAAACTCCAACCCCTCCAAGCCAGCCCACAGTGAACTGGGCACAGGGCAAAATCTTATACACGGGCTGCAAATCTCAGGCACTGGGAAGATTCCTGCCTATTTCCAGCAGTGGGAAAATGTATGAGTGGGGAAGTCATATTTACATAAGTCAAGGAAAACACGATTTCCTTCTTCGGCAGGAAACAGAAGTTATTCTCAGAGCTTCAGCAAAAGAACATGAAATTAAATAAAGCGCTGGCAGCCTAAACTTGTTTTAATCCTGTGGTTTTACAATCTCTGAGTCAAAATAAACACATTTTCAATCTCAGGAGAATTATTAGGGTAATAATAGAGGGGGGGGGGGGAAGTTATTTACAGGCTCCAATGGAATCGTTCAATGAATCATGCAAACTGAAACAACAGATTCAGGGCAAAAAAAAATTCACATTTATGCAACTGTCTGGTTTGATTCTTCTGTTACCGGGCGCTCTGATGTAGCAATACAAGATTGGGCAAACCCTTGGGTGCTCCCAGCAGGAGTTTTGCCTGAGAGAAGGGTAAGGATCAATATTACAACACCCAATTTCTTTCATGTAAGGCGTCTAATGGATTTTAATGGTGGTGTCCCTCCTTAGGCCTCGGATGGACTCTCATGGGTGGTTGCCAAAGCAGAGCTCCTGGGTGAAGGCTCCCATCCCAGGCATAGTACGATGTTAATTTACATTTGCCTGTGATATCCGAAGAATAAATGCCAACGAGAAATTTGAATCCTCATGCCTTGATGTGCTTCCATCTCAGCTCTTACAAAATAACTCGACTTGACATTGTTTTTTCTCAGGACAAGAGGCCAACAGCCCACACCTAATTATGGTCCTTCACCTTCTCTTCTGACCAGAGCAGTGGTGTTTACCCACAACATCACAAGGACATCCCTGTGGGCAGCGCCTTACATTAGCTCCCTCCCTCTTCTGCTTTATGCTTTTCCTGTGAAATGCAACGGTACTGCAAAGGCAGTTCTTTTTGGGTTGATTTCCTCTCTGCCACCATGTACGTCTACATGCCTAAACCACACAGTGTAAATGAGTGGAAGGGTTAGGTGTTTATCTAATATATATATATATATATATATATATATAAATTCTATTTCTATGTGTATTATGAATAATATGTATATTTTATATATATATTAGAGCCTATCCCAGGTTTAAGAGGGGACAGCACCATCAAAATCCATATATATACACACATATGTATCTAATATATATCTATTAGATATATATCTAACCCTTCCACTGCATGGTTTAGGCATTTAGACGTCTATATATATTTATCACAGGCATCACGTAGTTCTTGGGAGCTGTGTCTACAGCCAGCAAGAGCTGCAGGTACAAGGACAACCAAATGTAATTACGAGGAATAACTACAGGCGGTAGTTACAAGGCTAAGTACAAGAGGCAGTTACAAGAAACAGCTCCAAGAGGTAGTTGCAAGGGAAACTACGAGAGGTAGCTACAAGGGAAACTACGAGAGGTAGCTACAAGGGTAAGTACCAGAGGCAGCTACAAGGCTCTTGGCACTGGGAACGTGAAGGGGGCAGGAAGAGGAGCCGGTGTGGGGATGCCAGGATGGGAATGATGCAATCACAGCAAGTCCTGAAGCTCTTTGCAAAGCTCTTGCCTTTCACCAGGATGCTGGGAGACAAAAGCAGATGGCAGATAAGTGAGAAAAGCTTGAATTGCTTACTCCTTTCAAACCCAAATTGGGCCAGAGGAACAATTTGCCCTGCACAAAGCAATTCCTCGGCTTAGGCTGCTGTTTAAAGGGTAGAGGTTAAACAGAGAAGCAAGCCTGTAATTTTTATAAACAAGGCTCATATTTCCCTTCTGGAAATATATATATGGAAACCCACGTATGCATGAAGTCTAAGACACGCACAAGAAGACCATTGAAGCCTTGTTATTTTTGCTTTTGTTCTGCTTTCCTGGTGCTTTTTTATTCCTGGTACAGGTACTGCCTTGGGATTGACTCCCTTTTCCAGGACAAGCTTTTCACAGGGCTGAAGGGCTCTTTGTTCTGGTCCGGCCGCCCCTCCGCGTTGTTTGTTGTGCTGTCCCTGGGGTGTGCTTCTGCTCTTCCAGGGGGCCAGCGGCGGAGAGGAAGAGGCAGAGGATGTGAACTCCCATGTTTGAACACAAAGAGGGAAAGAGGAGGACCTGTTTACTCTTCTGCTAAATGCTCCCCGGCAGACAGAGCGATTTCTATGTGTTCATGAGTAAAACACCAAAAAAAAGGGGTAGGGGAAAAGGGGACGTAAAGCTGTTGGGGTGCCGTGGTGCTGGGTTTCTCCCCACGGTGGCAGTGCTTGCAGGCCTTGCTGCTGCAACCACCATCTCGGTGCTTAGGTGAATTCTTCAGATGTGCGTGTGAGTCGCTTATGGGACTTCCAGGTATAAAACCTGTTGGCTCCAGTGAAGCTGCTTCGCATACCATGGTAAGGAACATAAATACATCAGTGCCGATGGCGCTTGGGAGAGAGCCACGGCCATTCCCCGGCACGTAGGGCTGGAAGGGACCACCTACAACACGGGGCAGTCACCAGCTCCTCACAAACACCTTCCACAAGCTGGTCAAGCACCGGCTACTCAGTTATTTCCTGGTTAGTCTTGCAGCTGCTACCTCTCACTTATTAAAAGCTTGGCATAAATATTGGAGTAATTCAGTTTGCTTCAACATTTTTCTCAACTAAAGATTGATCTTTTTTGAGGAGGACTCAGAGTCCGCCTTATGCACGTGCCATCGCGATTCCCTTTTTTGCCGTAAGACCAGTAAAAAAAGCAGCTAACATACACACTTGTTGCACCATTTCCCCAAAATGCTATTTGGTTTTTCTTTTCGCTTGCACTCTTGATAACATCTATGTGGAGAGGATTTTGTGTCTGGTTGTCCAGCATGGGGAGGAAAGTTGGCAACCATTTCACAGCCCTTCTCTCTGTGTCTTATGGCCCTGGTGGCCCATAGCTGAAGCCTGAGGACCATTGGGTTGGTGGTTAGCGAGACCAGACAAGGGTTCTTGCCCCAGTGGGTTGTCATGAATGATTGAATCATTGAAGTGAAGAATTTGTTGTAATACAAGATCAGCTTAAACACCTTCTGCATCTTCACAACAGCGTTGCCTCCACCATCCCCCTCGCCCAAATTATACAGCCAAAGTGTGAGACAGATCTTGGAGATGATCTGGGCTATAAACAATATGTTTAGGGGGAGAAAGAGAAAGAGAGGATTAATTTCAATTAGGGTAATTTCTTCGCAGCCCGTCATACAGTTGTGAAGAAAGTCCCAGGCTTTGGGAAAGGGCAGGAAAGAGTTTATTTTTTCTTTTTTTTTTCTTTTTGTAAGCAGAGCCGCCGTGAAACCATACTCAAAAATAGATATTTAAGAGGCATGTTGTGAGGCTAACATGGTTGCAAGATTGAGTTCAAGGGGCTTTCCAGTGTGGCAACCCTGCACCGGTGATGGTCCCGGGATGGCGGCGATGGGACCTGGGGCATCCTCATGACTCAATGAAACTGGAAAGAGTTAACTTGCATTTATTGTGGATTAAGGTGAGGACATGGACAACTACTGCAGAGCAGCCACCGCTCAAGTGATGTCTTTGCCTGGTGGGAACCTGCTCGAAAGGCCATACCCATAGAGAGAGTGGACGGCGGTTATCTCAAGGTCAAACGTGCAGGAAGCAACCAGGACAACGTGAATATTGTGTGAGGGGGAGCTGCTGGCGGGGGCTATCAGCGCTTCCCAGGTCAGCCAGGACACGCAGGGAGTTACCGGGCCACAGAACGAAGCAGGAAGAAGTGAAGATGGCGCCAAAAATCCTGGTGAGGAGGTTCAAAGTCTGGCCAGAGCAACCAACCCTTGTCAACAGAGGGAGACCTGGGCTGCAGCAATGCCCATCTGGAGCTCGCCCTTGCACAAATCCTAATACTCCACTGCTTCCTCTTAACAGTACACACAGGCTCACCCCACGTACACTTACACCCCTCCTAGACCTTTAGCTGCCAAGGTTAGAATTAACTTCACTTTTTCATGTGAAAGAGCCTAAGGACAGGTATATAACTGAAGGTCTACAGATGTTTTTTTGACAACATTTTGTGGGGACGTCCCTGCCTTGTATAACCTGCCCTGCTGAGGGCAGGTCATTCACAAAAGCATTTGGTGTCTTTTTGCTGGATGTTTATGTATTTCTTCACCTGAGAGCATCCTGGTCCATAGAGGAGCTCACAAGTGAATAACAGCAGCAACTGCAATAAAATCACCACCAGCATCTGGATCTTCTTGAGGGTGAAAACAAACGGTGATGTGGCTGCACGGCCATAAAATCAACAGCAGCTTTCCAACAAAAGCCAGAGGACAATGACTTTGTTGGAGCACCAGCTATGAGTAATGTCTTCAAGGGTTAAAGTAGCAAGCTGACAAAAGCCTTAATGTTTCTACAGCACACAGACATGTAACATACAATACAGGACAATTTGTTCTATTGATGTCTAAAAACGCTTAATGGAGAAACAGGCTGTTAAAATACAGGATACTTTATAGGTTAGCTCTTCTCCATACTTCGTCCTCAGGTATTTGCCAAGTTAGCAGAGCATCAGACTTCAAGTCACATTTAGGCTTCTTTAGGGCAGTTTTTCCACTAAAAGCTTAGCTAAAAGACATACATATTAATGAAAAGGAGTCATTCATTCTTGTCACACATTTTGTCCTCCGAACAGTTGCAAATCCGGCATATCATTTTTTTTTTTGAATCGAGGGGAAATAAAACAGCTTTTATATAGTTATACAATTGTCCACAGTCTTTCCCAAGGATGGAAAAATGCCCTAAAAATGGAAAGCAGGTGGGTTTTTCTCCACATCAAGTTTCTTCTTCTGCACAAATAGGGTACATGCCTGTTTTCTGTTTAAAAAAAGCCATACTCAGTGTGTCTTCTAAAAGAGTCATGTGAGCTGGAGATCTGTTGGAAGTGGTTTTGGTGCCTGTACCAGCTGTATGTGTCTACTTTCCTACTTTCCTACCGTACCACAGCAACCTTGGCATCCCACCTTTCCTTTCCATCGCTGCTAACTTGGGAAGTTCTGTAGATTTCTTGGATGTTGCTGTTGGCTTGGGAGCGTCAAAGCTGAAGAAGGAAACGGAGGACATCTTCAGAGATGTTGATGGGGATGGGGGAGAAGAAGCGGAGTTTGTTGTTTGCCTAAAAGGGGCACCTGAGAACTGCACAACATAAGGGGAGACGAGAAATGCTCAACAAAATAATCACTGCTGCAGGACTCTGGGTCTAAAGTCCCCTGGGATATCACTGAGGATTTGCTTCGTTACTTCCGAATGTCTTCATTAGCTCAGAAGCCTCTTTGGTGGGAATATAGCTGGCAAAAATGGACCGCTCTGGCATGTTACTTTTTTTACATCCAGGTGGATCGCAGCCAAGCACACAGTCACACCATTATTTCAGACGTTATCAGCAACGTACACAAAAATGCAGGGTTAGAGGAGCAACTTTCAGGAGAAATGTTGCTGATAAACCTGGAAATACTCTTAGACCACTCTTAGACTCTCAGACCACTCTTAGACTACTCTTAGGCAGAGGAACAGCCAGGAACAGTTAAGCGAGTGCCAAAGCAAAACCCTTGACGCGAACAACTGCAATTTTCAGACACATTTAAAACAAAATCTCCGACTGAACTCAGAGGCGTGAGAACAGGGTAGAAAACTAGGCTGATATTAATGAGGCACCAAGTGGGTCCGAGTTTTGTTCTGGGTCAAATTTTGGGAGCTTCCTGGCTTTTCTGGACTTTTTTTTTTTTTTTTTTTTTTTTGAAGTGCTCTAACTCAGTGAGAAGTACTCGGTGGACACCTTCAGCTTGTTCTCCACTCGGCAGCGTAGCATCCCTCCCAGATAAACCAGTCCGCACCACCCTTCTTTACTGTGGCAGCTAATGGAGGGATAAAAGCAGACGGGACGGTTCCATTTTGCTGTTTTTCCTCCCACCTTTCTTCTTCACGGCCTGTCACCGATTGCCTTTCCTCCCCCTCTCCTTTCCCCCATTAAAGCAAAACATCTGCCGCAGTTTTAGGATGCTGTGGGCTTTTGCGGGCTGTTACCGGCAAAGATAGCACTTGGCGGGGAGGGAAGCTGAGGGAGAGCCACAGCAGGTGAAGGGTTTTAATTCCCCCGTTACCGTAATCAGCTGCCACGACCACGGAGCCGTCCGCGGGAGGCTGCAGTAATGATTTCCAAACCAAAAAGAGAGCTCTGGCAGGCTGGACTGGGGCTTGGCCCCCATCCGTCAGGGCTCTGCAGAGCTCAGCTGGTGACTAGTCGCTGCTTCGCTCCTTTCTGATTAAATTCCCATTAAGTTTAAAATAATAATACGTCCTTAGTGGAATAAGAAACTCTGCAAGAAGAAAGAAAAAAAAAGTCTTTGTGGGGTTTTTTTGGCCAGCGGTGGACTAAGGGCCAGCCCTGAAGAAGCATATGGGAAAAATGGCTCTAGGACCATGCTTTTCTTCTGTTAAAGTGCGGGGCTTATCCTTGCATTTGCTATGACCGCAAAATCCAGATTCACCGGTGAACTAAGACCCTTTATACGATTATGACAATGAAAAATGCTGGACAACGTACGTAAATTATGATGTGTGAACTATAAGGTACAGAAGCGCCCAAGTCTTTCAGCAGACGATTTCTCAAAGGGGGTTGATCAGAACAACCTGTACGTTTCTGTCCAAGATCTGTGCTCTGACATTTTGGTCTCCCAGCTATCTCACCCTTTTTTTATTATCTGTCTGCTCTCCACCCTGTGCGGGAGCCAACCAGACGAAGAAAAAGGGCATTTTGGCATCCCCAATCAGACCAGCCTTGAAGAAAAAAGTAGAAATAGGTCCATGCCACCGGACCCCAGAACAGGGAGGTATGTACCCACCAAGATTTGCCTGTACATCCAAAGACCAGTAGTTACTACAGCAACAATATTAATAATTATACTAATAATACATCTTCTCAGCTTACGTTTCTTCCTCTTTAGTTCTTACAGTCCACTGATCGCTAGGGAGGGAATACCAGTTTGTGTCCAGTCCAACGACCGTATCTTTCTTCTTTTAGCACTGAAATGGAGGAGACAACCCTAGAAACTTTCATTAGTGGATGAGTCTGAAACGTTTGACTAAACATGAGATGCAAAGTTTTACTTCATTTGAGGGCTGTGTAATCTTTTTGGATAACCTCTGCCTTTGGTTCAGGTTCATTTTTGAAAGCGAAGCACTATGAAAAGCAGATCTGAAACACGTGAATATTCAGAAAACAAGAAAATGAAGCATTGCAGCTTTTCCGTGGCCCATCTTTGCATTTAAGACACAGATAGAAGAATAGCGATATTTTTCAAGGGCCAGCATTCCCTCTTTACACAGAAAATTTTCAACAGGTTTGAATCCATTCACCGTCTTTCTCTCCCTGAAGTCCCATTTTGAGGGATGAACTTATAGTAGAAAGTCCCCCCAATCTCTGTAGTTATCACTGCCCCCAGACAGGGAGCAGGCGTGGCTGAGACACTTGGGTCTGCCCTACTTTCCCTCCATGAACCAGCACCCCACCCAGACCCACCCCACCCTTTAAGTGGTGGGTAACCATGGGCAGTACATCATGGTCCTGGGGGAAAGTGGAGGAGCTGCTGAAATTATGGAGGTCATATGAGTAATAACAAGATGCCCGGCTAATAACACCAGGCTACATGATGCTTGGGTCCAAGGTGTGTAAATAGGTGGTGGAAGTGTGAGGCTTTTGGCAAATACCCACTTTTGCTTGTGGTTGCTCATTCGGCTTCCCTACTCAAAGCTAATTCCCATCAAAGTCAGGTTACCTGGGAAAAGATTAAGAGAAAGCAAAAGAGGAGGCTGTAAATCATCTGGAGATCAGGTTGAATTCCTCAGGACCACAAGGTTGAGGCCAATGCTGGGAATGCAGCGTGTAATGGCCTTGGTTATTGCCCTGGTGCTGCATCCCAGAGTTATTAATGGCCTCTGGTGTGCAGTGACAATAACAACAGCTCGAGGAGCAACCTAAGAAAAAGAGGCTCCCTGCTCCAGGCAGAGCAGCCAGGGCACTCGTAGGCATCACAGCCTCAATCCTGCCTCCCAAAGATGCTGATCGTCTGCTCTTCCCACCATATGTTTCCTCCATCCGCGTGCCTAGAAGGACACTAATGGCTCCCCTGATGATTTGACTCTGATTATTAAGGTATTAGAGAGTAAAAGAAAGCTCCTCAAAGTCCTGGGAAACTCTACCTGGCGCACACCGTGGGGCTGATAACACCACCCTCTGTGGCACACTGGTGGCGCGTAGGAGGAGCTGAACTATTGATCTTTTGTAATCTAGCTGGAATTAAGTGACAGTGATGGAGTACTTTGTAATGGACTTCCTGAATCCTCATACAAACGGAGGAAGTGACCACCCTTGACCAGATTTCTGCTCGTGTTGCCTGTTTCCCTGCCTGAGTTACACATTTTTCTCTTTTGTAATCAGCTCCGACCCGGTTTTAGCAGAGATAATGAATTAATACTCAGCCAACCTGTGAGAACAGTGGTCTGGAGGGGCCGGGGGGTTCCCTAGGCAGTGGTTTGCAGCGTATCATCATGCTGAAATCCTCAGTGCAGAAAGGCCTCCCATGTACCAGGAAGGCCACTCTGGGGTGGCCAGCCCCACGTCCCCATCGACTGAGGAAATCTGGCCAGTGGTGCCCCAAAGCACCGGGTTTTCCTGGGCACACCAAGAAATGTTGTCCTCGGGCTGTCCCTATGACGTGGAGAGTGTTCGGCATTCCCGGTGGCTTTGGTTCGTCCTCGGCAGCAGAGACATGGTGTTCAACAGGAGGCACAGGAGGCACCGGAGCCTTTCAAGTCTTGCATCCTTCAGGCCACGCTGAGGAGAGGATGCCTTTATTTTTGGAAGGCATCAGTTGAGCTCTATTGTCTCAGCATATCCATGTTACAAAATCGTGTTGGGGACCCATCCCTGCCTCGTGACGGGCTTGCGTAATCTTCCAGCAGCATTTGTGTTGAAAAGGGACCATGGCCTTCCCTTTGTGGAGCAGCATTGCATTGCCAGCCAGGAGCTCTGGCAGACAAGCTTATGAACTCCCTGTCTCCCACCCAACAAGCTGGCCATGAACATACCCCGAAGGCTCATGTTGAAGAGCCAGTGTGAAACAAAAAAGAGACCACAGATTACGGCCCGTGGGAGCTTCAAACCACGCCACAGGCAAGAGCCAATGGACACTATAGCCATAGAAGGGCATGTCGAGAGTCAGTTCCCAGCATCCCGACCTTGGTTTCAAGCGCTGGCTTTGGAAACGCAGTCAGTCTGGCAGCCTGTGTGGGCTCTGCCTCTGGCATCAGGGATGGCAAGAGGAGGGAACTGCAGGAGAAATGGAGCTCAGAGAAATCCCTTTGTTAATCTGCCCCTGGGAGTCTCGCAAGCGCAGGGACAAAGCCCTGGGCTGCAATGAGGTGGCTGCAGAAAGGGAGCAGAGGTGACCCCGCGAGGACGTTGAGCAGCGTAGTGAGAGCTGTCTCACTGACACCAGCTCTGGATTGGGCCACTTGGCCCGGACATCTTTTAAAACAAAAATCACGTTCTCAGTGGTCTGTTGTCCCTGTTCCCGCATCCTGGAGCCCATCACTCAGCAAAGAGCCACCTCTGATCTTCACAAATGTGGATTCACTCACGTTGCAGGGGAGGGTCAAAACCAGGCACGACTCCAGTTTGTGCTACCCCATAGTCCTTTGCTATCTTTTTTTCCTTTTATCTTCTTTTGGTCTTCCCTCAGCTGGTTAAACTCCTACTTGCTTGCTGCCCGAACCAGAAAGGTCTAAAAACTTAGTAAAGAGTTCAGGCTATGGTCCAGTGTTTTTTTGTCACTTACTTGTCTAAATAATGCAGGAAAAGCTCCTGCATTTCAGGCCAGGCTCTCCACGAAACGTGTAGAACAGGAGAGGTGCGAACGGAAACCTTGGTGGCATTAGGTGTTGTTTTTCTAAACATTCCCCATCAGTAAGCAGGCAGTCTCTCAGCGCCGCACGGTCCCACCGAGGTCTTTAAATCGTATTTCTAGGATTTCTCTAAAACAGGGGCCTCAAGCTTTTAAACACAAAGGGAGCTGGGGAACGGTTTCTTTAGCAAGAGATTTGAGCAAATCAGTGCTTTTTGTCTCACTTTTTTTTCTTTATGGACATCTGCTGGGGTTTGTATTTTTTGAGTCATGGGGGTGAAGGGGGTTGAGGGGGAAAGAGAGGTTTGCAGACGGGGTGAGCACAACATACACTGGAAAAAATCCCGGATGCTATAAATGGGAGCCCCCTAACAGCGCAGCTCATCTGAAGCAAAATGAAAATATCAGGCATCCAAGAAACATATGTGCAGATGGCTTAGAGCCCAGTCTCCTTACTAGGGCTCTGCATTAAATAAAATGCACCGGGTCATGTTGCTACAGATATAAGAGATTACTAGGTGCAATGTGCACTTCTCTGTGAAACTGCAGGTTTTTTAACAATTGGAAATACAGACCTTGTTTATGGATCAAGCAAATGGCTTCAGTCAAGCAGAACAGCCCTTTTTTTTTCTTTTTTTTTTTTTGCCGGGCCCTGGGTCAGGAGACTCATACTCTGTGAGATTTCGCTGCAGACACTGCTCAGAAGGAGAGCAGTCTCAACACCGACGTGAGAAGCAGCATCCAAGAGGGCTATTGACTATGACCTGTATTTTTGAAGGATGATATGAATCAATCCAGAGCCTTGGCAAGACCTCACGGTTGGGGCTTGTGCTTTCAGCCAATGTCAATTATGTCATTACTGAGCCTGCAGAAGCTATTACTAATGTTACTTTTACAGTTCACTGCCGACCAGAGAAAAGAGTTTTTCACACTGTTGTCGTTTTGTTGGAGCAAGACTATACGAATCGCAGATGGCTTCCTTGCCAGATGTAGCCTCGCAGGACGGCAGTTTGGGGTTTACAAGAGGTTTAATGAAAACTTGGCCTTTTCCCAACTTTTGGCAAATACTCCTGGGCTGTCAACTCACGCAAGCAAGTCAAGATCCTAAAAATGTCTGATGACTTGTTCTCACCGAACGAGGAGGTGAAAAGTTTTACCTGGGAAACAGAACCCAAATGAGCAGACTGATACCCTCTCACACTGGGCCTGAGCTCACGATCACCGCGGTTATTGAAAGGCTCTCGCTGCACGCTGGATCTCTTCCCAAGCCTTTGCTATTGCTCTTGAGGGGTCCAACGTATTCCTGCTGACATGGAACATTGATGGTGAGTAGGGGGGAGAAGTGGCATCCAGGTGTGTCGAAAATCACATCATCCTTACTTTGATATCTACTGCTCTTCTTTTTTTTTTCAGTTAAGACTTGGCTGCTTTGTCCTGGGCTAAGATTTTGTTTGCTAGCCTTTCTCACTTGGTTTGTTTCTTCCTCGATGATGTGAGTAGTTCATTGAAATTGTGCTAAAAAAAAATTTCTCAGGTATGTGCCTTCAGATGCACGACCTCTCCTGTACTCAACATGCCTAAATGGTGCAGAAATAATCAGCATCTCCAGCTGCAAACGGGAAACTCTTCACCTTATTTGAGGGCTTAGGTATATTATTTCTTTTTCTCAGTGAGACCTGACATAGCACAGTGTTATTTTAAGTTAGTTCTTAGTTTATCAGTCTCCCCATTTTCTATTCTCACCACCCTGGACTAATATTCATCCCGGTCTAAACTGTCGAGTGCAGTCAACTGCAGTGATTTGGTGGCAAAGTTTCTTCAGTTACCGTTTGGGTAAGAAATGAGTTCCTAGGTCCCAGTAGCTCCAAAATGCTGCCTCATGGGTGCAGCGTGTGCACCAGTGGGATGGAGCACTGGACCACATCCGATGGGATGCCTGTACATATAAAAAATGCATTTGAGCCATTCAAAAAACCAGCTCCAACAAACGAACCCTGAAATTTTATTCACACCACGTCTCAAGGCAATGAGCCTGTCTCATCTGTGGGCCTTTAGCAGTCTCCCATAACCAACTGCCCTTGCCCCAGCTTGTCTGCCTGTCTTTAAATATCTTCATCCTGACCCTAACTTGAATGGTACGTATTTTATCACATGGCTGGTGCACAAACCAGATGATTGAGTTCTCCGGAGGAAGGAGGAAGTAGCACTTTACATCCATGTGGCAAAGGGATTAACAAAACGGCTGGAGACACATAATCATGGAGTTGTTATCCTTTTTCCACTGACTGAGGTTTGGATGCAAACCTGATATCTAACCCTCCTTAGGACTCCTGTGGATCTGTCTGCTTCAGAATCACTCTTAAACAGCGTTATTCTGACTTTTTTTTGTGTAAGGTGCTCGGAGACTTTACAGAAATGAAGTTCATTTACCAAGATGCAGGACGAATCAACATCCCCGAGACAAAGCACAACAAGCACCACGGGCTCCTCCTTTTGCTTTGGTGATTGCACGATGGAGTTGCAGATGATGTTAGGGAAGATATAATGGATTGCAAATCTTCCTCCCTCTCCCCCAAAAAGGAGAAACCAGAAGTGTCAGGCTTTCTTAAATAAGGTTATTAATGATCTACAATTTTATAGAAAGACTTTGGGTAGGATCAGAAGAAATCAAGTGGTTTGTGATGACCAGCCTTTAAAAAGTGTGACGTGCCTTTTCCTAAAACACTGGTTTGCTGGCCTGGGAGGGCTATTGCTCATGAAAGACTGCAAAGCTGCATGATATTTCCTCCGTTATGCAACAGAAGAGATTTATCTTAGTATAGCAGTAGCCCTAATAATAATCATCCCAAAAATATATTCGGCTTGAAAATATTTTTTCTTGGATAGCTGTTTTTTTCTCCAGTGAAATCTTGAGCACCATTATTCCCACGATGTGTAATACCTCAATCTCTGTTCTGCAAATGTAGATGACCCAGTGACCTGGTCTTTACTGAGTTTTGGGTAGGGCTGAGCTCACAGAGAACTGCTGGGACTCTGAAGAAGTGACCATGAAGCTCAGAGGTGTGGGAGAGGAAGATCTAATTCCTTTTTTCCCCATAAACTTTTGATGTGGGCCCTCGCCCAAGCCAGCTAGGGCGGATTTCATCTCACTACTCCCCAACTGCGTCTGTACTCAGTGAAGAGAGGGAGAAGTCTCCAAAGAGCATTGTGGACATCTATGATCTACATCTTGGAGGTCGCGGTATCCCTTCATTGACTAAAATGGGTAGCTATGGGTAGGTGAGGTGACTCCTATCCCTATGGCAAATTGTGCTGTTCTCCTTCCTTCTGTAAAATAGAAATGGATGTATCTCCGCTTGACAGAGCTGCTGTAAGCACCCAGACCTTACAGAGAAGGAAGTGCTTAAATGAGCCAGCAAGGCGGTCATGGTAAATACCTACATTCAAGAGTGCAGGGTTGGTAATGTATAACATTCCCTAGTAAAATCACAGCATTATTAATTTTGCTGCCTTATATACCTCTGGAATGGTAACAGCAAGAGGAGAAATCTGGCCCAGTGATCCATCATCCAAGGCTTTGAAATCGAGCCAACTTCACTGAAATTTGAGTGAGTCCTTAGAAACGCACAGAGGGCTAAAGCAACAAGTGCATTTCACTGAGCTATGATATCACCCTCTGTTCCTTTCCAGAGGGGAAGCTGTTTATCGGATGTGTAGGAGAGAAGAAAGAAGAAGAAGAAAAGCACACACATATATTTAAATATTCAAAGCTGCCCCGGGAAAGAACTTAAAATCTGAGGTCATTTCCTCGATGAGCTTAAGACATTATCTGTCATCCACTCTGAACCAGAAGAAAAAGGGAAATAAAAGAAGGATAGGAAAAGCCTGTCGCGCCCTTGCCATTTGTGGTTTGAATGGGAAGGTGCTTAGTTACGACGGCCGGCAGCCAGCCTGCGAGGGTGCCCCTTTGATCCGCTCCTGGCTGGCTCTGAGCACCACGGTGGCAAAATTCGTGGAGGGGAACAGAGGAGGCTTGGCGAGGCCGTGGTGCCACCTGGGACTGTTCTACGTTTCCTTACCATCACAGGCATTTTTCAGAGCCTCCAGCCAAGTGGCCTCAAAGGAATGAGCTTTTCTCTTCTCTGCTCCATCTAGGCTGTGTGTATTTGGAGGGAAGCATTAAATTCACTTCGGAGAAGCTAGAAAGAGCAGATACAGCCATCACCCCCAGGAGACTGCCTAAGCCACTTTAGTAGTGTATTAAGTGTCATCTTATTGGGTTTTTGGCTTAACTTAATAGATTTCCCCGCGTATCAGTGCAAAGTGGGTGTAATAAGGTGTCGTTATACAGTGTAAGTAAGTGGAAAGTGCAAAAGTGCCGCTGTGATTGTGATCCTCATCCTGGTGTTGAGCAGGAAGGGCACAGGCTGGGGAGCCCAGGAGACAGAGCTGGGACAATTCAGGGTGAAGCAGCACTTTGTGCTCAAATTGAGTGGTGATGCCTGAGTAACTGGAAGAGAATATATGAATTCACTAGGAACTGCGTAAATAATTCGTGGACCATGGCCTGCCTGACGACAGCAGCTCTTCATATGTCAAGCACCCTTGTTGCTGGTGGGGGATGTGGGGACTTCACAGTGTTCACTGACCTGGCTGAGACCCTCCAGGGCATTCACGCACAAGAAAAAAGACGAGAAAGGAGACCTGCATGTGCATCATGCAGAAATCCCTCCTGTCCAAAATGTAACTATTCTTTTATAAAGCCATACAAGGTACAAGAGTCCCCACAGGGGCTTTGCCACAACCAGAGGAACCGTGTGACATGCTGTGATGGCATCCTTCACCTCCTGGAAGGCAGTTGGCCATGAGGACAATATGGACCAAAGGACAGAGGAAAACACCAGCTCTCACCAGCAGCCTTGACCCCAGCTCAGCCACTGACAATCTTTAGTCTCGGAAGGTCTGCTGCCACCAGGATTCAAATCAGGGACCAGCCTGCAGGCAGACAGGGACCTGCCCTCTCCATGATTCGTGTTTTCTTCTGCTCCTGCTGAACTCCCTGGAGGAGCACTGGGCAGCCCATGTGAAGGTAGAACAGCAGCATGTGAGCAATTGAGAAGTACAGACTGGTGCAGGTGTCTGTGGGATGCTCAGCTCTGGTCCTGTTTCATTTATTTGGATGCAGCTGAGATGTCCTGGAGACGATCAAGCCATGGAGAAGGCATCTTCCTCTGAGCATCCCTCCATCCATTCTAGAGTGGCTCCCTGGAAGCTTATTGCTTCCATTTGAGTTGGCCCCTGAACAACAAGATGAGAATTGCTCTGCAATGAGCTTGTGGTCTGCCTAGGAGCACTGAACTGGCCTTTGGTCTGCAGCTGCTGTTTAGCCTCTGGATTGCGCAGCTCCAAACATATCATCGGTCCCCTGTTATCAAGGGCTCTGATTCAGAGCTCAGGGAAACATTGCCATCCCAGGCTGTGGAAGCCGTACATTTTTTCCCCCAGCAAACGTGACTAGAGCCACACCAGTCTCGTAAAAAATGAGAACGTCTAAGAAAAGACAAGACTGACAAATTTTGCGTATTTGCCTATTAAAAAAGCTGCACTTCCAGCATCTTGTGTTCCAGCTGAGGGAAGCTTTGGTGTTTGTTTTGACTCGATAAGAGAAAATTATAATGACGATAATAACCAGTATGTGAGGTATTTCTCTTTGCTGAAACTTGGACCAAGAACCAAAAGATGCTGCACACAAATTGATGGAGCCCGATGTTAGGTGACACAGCATTTTAGTGGGGTTTTTCGACAGCCTGATCATACCCTAAGCAAGAGCTGCTCTGCCAGGGACCCTTCCTGCACTGCTGGTGCCACACAAATGGTGGGTATCCTTGCTAAAATACAGCAGAGATGGTTTTGAGCCGCTCCACGGCCCCTCTGCACCGTGGGAATAGCACACAGCCATCGGTCCTTGCTGGCAAGCGAGCTGAGAGTGGGCAACTTCTCTTTGTCTGACCACCACGTGCGGCAGATGGGAAAACAGCAGGGAAGCACTGGCCAGCAAGGCAGCAAGTGGTCTACAGCACGTCGGCACCAGGAGGTCTACAGACCTTGCCGCAAACCAATAAATGCTGCCAGTTTAATACTGGCAGTGAGACGAACTGGCCGCACAAAGCCATAGGGGTGTGAATACTCCCCAGGTACTCCCTGAGCTCATTTTGGCTCATTGCAGCTTTCTCTAAGACGCAGGAAAAAAAATAAATTATTTTTTAAAAGGGTTATTAATCCATTTTAGGGCCAGAAGGACCCTCCAGCGCCGCCACCTGCCTTACACGGACCATCCAGCTTCACTGGGCAGCATCGGCATCACGCCCGTAACTGCTGGTAGAGCAAGCATCTCATTTTCATCAAATGTGGAAAAGATAAAAGATTGGCTTCTTCCCTGCTCTAAAAAATCATGCCTAATGCTTTTTTTTTTNCATCACTAGTCCTGATGGCCTTGCCATAATCAAAACCTGCTGAGCCATCTATCCGTGTTCAAAGCCAAATGAAGATTGATTGAGGCAGACGTGATCGGGTCATGCCGTAGACTCGTCACGACAGCCGAGCCTATGTTTGTGTGTCCGTAACGGCGGGCTCCCCTGCGCACGCCGCCTCGCTGCCTCCCCGGCACCATGAGGAAGGTGTTAAGAGTCATTCGGGGTGTGATGTACCGCAGGGAATGGCTGTGCTGCATCCCCTGCCACTTCTAAAAGACACAAGGACTCAGCTCACCCAAGTCTTGCCTGGCACCATGGCGAGAGGCTTTGCCGCATGAGCATCCACGGCGGAAGTAATCCTCCAAAGATAACAAAGCCTGCTCTGTAGCTTCCACTTAACGTTTCCATTTGCCTCCCTTTATTAAATATACCATGTTGTTATCAATATTTTTGTCCCTTGGCTACCTCTTTGCTTTTGCAAAAGGGCGACAGGCTAAATCAGCTGCCTATTACTCCAGCAGCCTTTCACTCAAAGTAAGTGACACTCGCTGCAAAGTGTCTCGGTCTCCTGCCCTGGAGCTGAGTGGGTTTGTCACAGTCTAAAGGAAGCAATTTGAGCTGCCGTCTTAAATTAAGACTTGCAGCCCCGGTAGATGGAGGGTGAGAGCTGTGTGGCTTTCTCCGTCACCCGGAGCACAGAGCCTGAGGGAACGAACAGGACTTCTGAGAGACAATTTCCGCCTCCAGATTTCCCCTGTGCATCTTCTTTCTCTCTTTTCACCCTTATCTCCCTTTCTCACCAGATATTACACCCTAATGCCATGCAGACGTGCTTTCCTTGACCCCAGCAGACCTTTAGCAAGGCAATGCTTTCGCAGGAGGCTTTTCCCCCATGTATTGTTTCTGAGATCTGGAGGCAAACTCAATTTTTGAAATGAATTTTCAGTTTTTCTCCTCTTGTTCCTTCTGTGAGGAGGGCAGGTTCCCTGGTTACCCTCCGCTGGGCCATTCTGCAGCCAGCCCATGGCCACTAAGGTCCTTGGGGACACCCCGAGGCCCTGTCTCTCCTCCTCTCACTGAGCCCCATGGTGTTTTACTGTGGCTGAGACGGCCCCATGCAACACTGTCCATGCTTTGGTTTGACTTCCCTGCCAATAACCTTGCCAGGCTGGTTCTGGGATTTGTCAGGAGAAGGACATTTTCTTCGTACACAGCTTAATACTCTGCCTGGAACATTCACGATTCAT